>OU015498.1:184112671-184162671 GCA_907164885.2 Dolomedes plantarius | reverse complement strand
AATAACACTCAATATTAGTATTTTTAATTTTGGAAAAGATGGATTTACACCACTGGAGCAATGAACTTAGCCTAGGTTTCCAAATGTGACAATCTGCGGTGTGGATAATGTCCACAGAGGTCCAACGAAACACACTAACTTCAGGCTCACTGAGCTACAATTGGGTTGGGCTGGTCGTAGATTGTTTTGAGATCGGGGTCGAACCGAATCACAAGAAATTGTTATACTAAAATTGTCGTCGGGTCTAACCGACTCATTTGGGATTTATATTAAAATTTGAGCTCTAGGTTCAACAGAGTCAATATGGAATTAAATTTCAATTTGGTTGAGGGTAGGTTATTGGAAGAAAAAATGGTTCCGACATAATTCGGGTTCTAATTATTTTCAATAATTCAATATTCAAATTTAGTTAGAAGAGTGCATATTTAGGTCATGTTAGGGTAAATTAGGGTAAAAATATAAAAGGTCATAGTAGGGAAATACAGGATCACTTTAATACATATATCAAGGAATTCACATTTATTTTTCACGTTTTTATTTTGAATGGATGGCTTGACTTCATCTTAAGATATAGTATTGGTTTATTTTTGAGAGTATCCGGATACCAAAAATCATCAAAATTTAAAAATTCAAGGCTCATCAAAATTCAAAATATCAAAATTTTTATTATAAAATAAAGAATATCAAAATATTTCCAAAATACACTAAATAAGTTGTGGCACTTAAGAATCAGTCTTAAGTCCAGTCAGAATTCTTTTCTGAGTCTATAATAAAAATTGCTCAGTCTCTGATTTTGCAAACACACTCAGTTCTTAGCAAAGTCCATCTTTACAAAAAATGTACCACAAGAATACAATATGAAAATTAAAAGCATTTTAATCACTGAAACTAAAAATATCAAAATCACTCAAGGGAAAAATATTAATCTCAAACCATATAAATCACACTCACAATCCCGCACGAAAATCCAAATTACGTAATCTTTAACTCAGCAGAGAAAACGAAAGCAATATATATCATACCGAAAAATAATGAGCAAGTAATGTACAGCTCTCAGCTCTGTTTATACTAATGTAGTTGGCGCCGAGTTGACTTCCAACTCAAAAATGCCTACATTTATTTATTAACGCCACCCATGAATCATCAGCGGAGAGGATTGATTTTGCTTTATATTTTTTCTTTCTCCGCGACGAATTAGAATTGGTGCGATGAACAGATAATTACAGAATTTATACATTTTCATCAAATTGCAAATATATTATCAAATTTTTAATAATTACACTAAAAACATAACACTTATCAATATATAAATTTCAAAAATCTTTTAAAACCTTAAACTCTAAATCAAACATATATTTTATAACTCAAAAGAAATTATATTATTCATACAATACACCCTTTAAAACCGATTTAATTTCTTCATCATAGAATTGTCTTAACTAATCTAGAATTTCATGGAAAAAGTTTCCCATTTCACCATTGCAACAAAAACAAAACAAACTTTTAGACTGCTGATTTTCTTCCTTTTCTTTTTTTATCATTTTTACTTAATCAAATCAATAACTAGAAAATATTTCACTAAAACACATATTTATAATAAGTAGTATCAATAATAATATTAAAAAGCATTTTACTTTCAAAGATTTTTTCCATACCCTTGCTTACCTGTTTGTTATCACTAATAATTTATATAACTCGAATTTAAAAAATGAAATTTCTTTCTTTCTTTTTTCTTTAAATTTATTTATATTGGCGCAAATCCTCTAGGATGTTCAAGAGTTTTCTCGACTGTTCCGGTTTTATGTTCCGGCACAGTTCTGGAACATTGTATTCTAATTGCGACGAGTCAATTTCACCACTTACAGTCCCAAGAGGCAAGATGAAAATTATTCATGAGAATGGAACGCGACACAGTCTGGTCTTCATTAGTGAATTTCCAGTTTAACATCATGTTGACACACACGTCGGAATCTAAATATCTCTCACCTAGTCCTTGATTGGCACGGATCACAAAAAAGAACTGCAACGACGGCACACCATCTTTTGGCACAACCTGTAATTCTTTAAGTCACACGCGCACACGCGAAAAGGGTAAAAGTTCTTCTCCTTGACACAACACACCGATAAACGAAGGAACAAATCTTGTATCAAACATCACAGGGACATGGTCATGTGGGAGTCCATTGGGAGTGTTTCCCGCGCAGGTTCGAATCCTGCCGACTTTTATGTAATAATTAAATCCGGGGTGTAGTCGTAGCTAAGTAGGTAGAGGAATTCAAAGAGTCTAAGCAGGGTAGTAGTCGTGAAAGTTGTAGTTCTTCGTAAACGAGTGGCTGGTATGGCGTAGGAAGAAATTTCAGGCAAAATAAAACAGGCATCACTGTTACTGGTGTATGACTCTTTATTGCACAGTAACTTGATGGTTAAATATACTTCGTGATCTATACACTGAATACTCAGTATAGGACGGACATCGCTGCTAGCGGGGAGCGGGACCCCGGCCAGCGGCAACGCTGCGGCAAAACGGGGACCTCGAGCGCTACATGTTGTTTAGACCAGAGCAAGACGCAAAAGGTTCGAAAATTTAGTTGGATGCCCTTGAGTTGGCGCATTTAACTTTTCTGATTGGTCTGAATTCATCACCTGACCATCATGCCGCATTTCGTCAGCTTCTAGAACATTTCGACTTATATAATGCTTATATAACGATGTCGGCGCGTGGTTTTTATAGGGAAGTTAATAGGCTACTTTTGGTTATTTCTAGGTCAAATTGAGGGATAATGCTTTATTGCAATAGGATGAAAGAATTTTGGATTGACGTTTTAATGAAAACGAAAAGGTTTGAAATTTATTTCATATATATATATATATGTATATATATATATATATATATATATATATATATATATATATATATATATATATATATATATATATATATATATATATATATATATATATATATACACTGCTGGTCACTGTAAATGCAACACCCTAAAGGAAACATGCAAATAACATGAAATTTACAACATGCATTAGCGGAGGTGAGATATGCAAATGATTAGAATTTCATCGCAGACGCACATCACGCGCGCCTGTGGCGCCACTTCAAAGCGCTATTTAAGGCTTGGAGATTTCGATGATTTCAAGTTCGGCAATTGTGTTTTTCTTGTGGTTTTTTCAAAAAAAACGATCAATTATGCCTCGTCGAAAACAGCGATCATCTTTTGATCAAGTATCCGAGTTCGACAGAGGAAGGATAGTGGCCTACCGAGATTGTGGATTATCTTTCAGGGAAATCGGTAGTCGTGTTGGACGAAACCAAACAACTGTAATGCGGATATGTGATCGTTGGATGCAGGAGGGTCCGACGGACCGGAGTGTTCGATCGCATCCACCTCAGCGCACCACTTCACGTGATGACAGGCAAATTGTGCGCATGGCAGTGACGGATCGCTCAATCACATCACGAACCACAGTCACGAACCACGCACATGCAGTCTGTAACGCATCATCCAGTGTCTGGACGCACCATTCGACCCCATTTACAGCAGAGTGGTCTGTCCGCAAGACGTCCATTGCTTTGTCTACCCTTGACGCAGAACCACACACGTCTCTGCCGCCAATGGTGCGATGACAGAAGGATGTGGACGGCAGAATGGAATGAAATTGTCTTTACTGACGAGTCACGCTTCTGTTTGCAACACCACGATGGTCGCATTCGAGTCTGGAGACACCGTGAAGAGAGGATGCTGAACAGCTGCGTTATGCACCGCCACACTGGTGTTGCACCGGGTATTATGGTATGGGGCGGTATTGGATATCACTCTCGCACACCTCTAGTACGCATTGCCGGTACTTTAAACAGCCAGCGCTACACCTCCGAGGTGTTGGAGCCAGTTGTCCTTCCTTACCTTCAGGGCTTGCCCACAGCCATATTTCAACAGGATAATGCGCGACCACACGTGGCACGCATTGTCCAACGGTTCTTCGTCAATCGCCAGATTGAATTGCTTCCCTGGCCGCCTCGCTCTCCGGATCTTTCGCCAATAGAAAACATGTGGTCCATGGTTGCTCTACGATTGACCCAGATTCCATCCCCAGCTGCCACAGCAGATCAACTTTGGCAACGTGTGGAAGCTGCTTGGTCTGCTGTACCACAAGAACTCATCCAAAGTCTCTTTGAATCAATGCCGAGGCGTGTGGCAGCGGTGATCTCCAACAATGGCGGCTACTCTGGCTACTGATTTTGGCAAGAACCACACTTCACAGAAGTCTATAAATTTAATCATTTGATACTTGGTCAACATGTTATCTAAAAAATAAATTTTGTTGTGATATCTCTTGTCTTTCTTGGTGTTGCAATTTGGGTGGCCAGCAGTGTATATATATATATATATATATATATATATATATATATATATATATCCAGGGTGTTGCCGTATTTGACCGACAAATTCAGAGGGGTGATAGTAGGCATCAACACGAGCAATAAAAACACAGAAATATATGAATGGAAACGCAAACCTGTCGCTGGAGGGCGTTGTTTGCTTAATATTACCATACCTCTTACCTTTAAGTGGTTCCCAACCTTTTGTGGCTCATCTCCCCTTTCTGGAGGTTGACTAACACCTATCGCCCCCTTCTCATTTTCATTGTATGCCTAATTTTAATTTGAAGTAAAGTGTAAATAATAAAGCAGTTTTATTATTTTAAACAATTTTATTACCGTATATAAAAACGAAAGCAGTTTTATACGGTGACTCTTAAATAAAATAGAAAAAAAATTAAAATGTACATTTTTTACAGATTTTTTTTAAGAACAAAGAAGTGAAATAATTCACTAAGATCATTGCCGTACATTTAAAATACACGAGTACATGTTTTCATTTTTAAATTGGAATTTAGAAAGTTGACAGTTAAAAATTGAAAAAATAAATGAAAGTTTGAAATTTTTGTTATTGTTTTATTTTACCTTTTCAATGGCTGCCTTGTGCTTGGTGGATTTCAATTAAAGCTTGAATATCCGGCTTTATGTTCGTCAAGTTCAGGCGCAAGTCTCCTTTGAGGCAAATGTCCAACTTATTTCTTTGTTTTGTGAGGAGCTGGACAACAGAACTAAATCCTTTTTCAACTAAATATGTTGACGGGAACGAGATGAGAAGTGGTTCAGTTTTCCCTCACAGTTGTGGATAAGTGTCCATAAGCTTCACCAGGCTAACTCGTAACCGCTCTCCTTGAAAATGATTTTCGCCTCACAGTCATTTTTCAGATCTAGAAACTCCGTCTGCAAAGAGTTATCAAGCTTATCCACAGCTATAAACGAGAATGGATCTAGAATCCAATCCGGAATGTGTAACTTGGTCAAATCTTCAAATCTTGATTCCGTGTCAGTTTTTAACTGGTCAAGGTGATCAGTAAAAATTAGGATTTTGTCTTTTGGGAGTTCAGGAGTCTCGTTATCTGACACTGAACACTTTTTAAGGGTCGGAAACTGAATCAGCTCTTTACGGCCAATATTTACCTTGTGAATATCAAACTTGGCGATGAATGATGAAATAATTCCTTTGACCTTGATAAGTTTCATCTTGTTTCTTTCAAGCCTTATATTGACTTCGTTCATTTTTTCAAAAATATCTGTAAGGTACGCAAGTTCCAACTTGCGTTGCTTCAAATTCTCACTTAAAAGAGGATCAGACGTGTCGAGAAACTCAGTAACCGTGCCAAATAATTCGAAGAAACGGCGCAAACAGTTTCCTTTGGAAAGCCACCTCACTGCCGTAAGTAAAAGCAAGCGTTCGAATTCCTCATCATTTTCTTAGCAAAGTTGTCGGAGCAGACGGTCATTTAGGGAATTAGCTTTGATCTTGTTGACACCAGTAATAACCAGTTGTAGGGTTTCATGCAGGACACCACTCAATTTTTTCGCAGCTAAGTGTTGACGATGAATGACACAGTGAATAGTGATGACCTCTGGAACTTCTTTCTTAAGGTGGGCTAGAAACCCAGAATGACGACCTGGCATTGAAGGAGCACCGTCTGTTGCGCAAGCGCTCACGTTTGTTAGGGGAATCGCTTTTTCCTCAAAATAATCTTGCACCACTTTAAAAATCG
Organism: Dolomedes plantarius; assembly: GCA_907164885.2. Classification (NCBI taxonomy): domain Eukaryota; kingdom Metazoa; phylum Arthropoda; class Arachnida; order Araneae; family Dolomedidae; genus Dolomedes; species Dolomedes plantarius. Next base: position 184,156,557 of record OU015498.1, on the reverse strand, counting down.
ACGATCCTTTCGTATCAGTGATCAAAGTTCTAGCAAACATTTTCTCGGTAATTTCCTTTTGTTCATTGATAAACCTCACATAAGCTAATAAAATTGCCTTGTTATCAATCACAGTTGATTCATCAATCTGCAATGCAAATTTACTTTTTTTCAACAAATTGGTGAGTTTGAATTCAACGTCCGTGGCCATTTCGTCAATTCTCCTGGAAACAGTACTGTTGCTCAAAGGAACCGATTGACTTATTTTATTACTAGGGCCCTCGCCTAGCATGATTTCAACAATTTTTTTGGTAGCCGGTAAAACAAGAGTTTCGCCAATTGTGTGAGGTTTACCACATTTAGCGATCAATAAAGACACCTCGTAAGAAGCAAGAAGACCTTTGTCAAGATCGGTTGCTGGTTTTTTAAATAATTCATTCACATTAGGCCGTTTATCAGCTTTAGCTTTGAGGTGTTGAAAATAACTAAGTTCTTTACTCACTTTATCACTGTGCACTCTTGATAAATGATTTTTCATTCGCGAAGGCTTCATGGCTTCATTACTAGTGAACGTTTTATCGAACAAAAGACAATGTGGAAACTGCACATTTTGCGGTGACGCGATGAAACTGAATTTTAAATACTCAGCTGAGTATTGACGACACTTCCTTTTTGAATCCATTGTGCATGAACTTCTACACTTCAAAACAAACGCACAAATGCAGAAAAGGCACACACAAAAACTGATGGTGAGGCACACAAAGGCTAGTGAAGACTCAAAACGAATGTAGGTCAATCGCAAGTGTGATGTGATAGCAGGAGGGGGAGCGGGTTGAGTCACCAGTCTGCCGCACTGAGCAACAACAGGTGGGGACTGTGGAGAAGGGTGGGTGCAGGGAACTCGTCGGCTGAGAATAGCCAGTGACTCGTGCTACCCGGCAACTTCGACTGTACGGGTTTTACTGTACAGTACTATTTTAATTTTCCCCCTTTGAATACTCATCGCCCCCAAATCGCCCCCAAATCGCCCCCCACTTATTTATTGCCCCCCTGATAACCCAAATCGCCCACTTGGGGGCGATCGCCCCCAGGTTGGGAACCACTGCTCTTACCAATCCTACTGGATGGCCGGAAATATCGCATTTTCCAGGAAGAGGTAGAAAACTCAAAAATAAAACAGAATCCCATTGGAATGTATGAACAGAAACGTAAACCTGATCAGCTAGAGGATAAACAAAGATGCAGAAATGAAAAGTCAACATTTCTGCATCTTTGTTTATCCTCTAGTTCACCAGGTTTGCGTTTCCCTCCATACATTCCAATGGGATTCTGTTTAATTTTTGAGTTTTCTACCTCTTCCAGGAAAATGCGATATTTCCGGCCATCTGGTAGGATTGGTAAGAGGTATGGTCCGATTAAGTAAACAGCGCCCTCCAGCGTCAGGTTTGCGTTTCCAGTCATACATTCCTATGTGATTATTGCTCGTCTTGATGTCTACTATCACCCCTCTGAATTTGTCGGTCGAATTCGGCAACGCCCTGGATATATATATATATATATATATATATATGTGATAATAACGGCCCACCATTATATATCTAAAGCGTATTTAAAATTATCCTGTTAATAAAGCACGACCCCTTTTCTAAAATTGCAACCTAAAAGTAAAATAAGATGAATTATATTATCCCTGCACATCATTATACAGGCATGTGAAGTAGCTGAACTCAAAAACATCCCCAGATATGAGTGTTAGAAGTTATGAGATTCCGAATGTCAGTATAATGTCAAAAATCTTGAAGAGCCCTTGAGCCACTCTGAATTTATAGGTTCTGTAACGTCAAAAACCGCACTTTATAAGAACTTTATGGCCACTTATCCTGCACCCAGGTCAAGAGGTCGCGGTTCTAACAAGCGCGGGATCTAGCAGTAAAGTCCCCGATAAACTTAAGTCGACACGTGAACTCCACGAATCTAAAGTCGCCCAATTAAAATATTAAGTAGTCTAGGCCCTTTGGCGTCAATATCGCAAAGCACTTATTTACTATGTGCGTGAACAGAAGATTTCTGTCTCTTGGTGTCTAAGTCTCGTTGCTGTCGGACCTGCGGTCCGCTTCTGTCTTGTAATGTAATCCGCGCCCTGTCAGGTCAAGTCATGTGGCCACTGCAGCTAATGCCTTCAAATAAATAAAGCAAGTCTTCGAAGTGGTGTATTTCATCAATGGCTCCAAGAGTGCGTGTCTCGCCTAAGGTTCGTAAGTGATTCCCTGGATCTACAATTCGCCCGACTGCATCACATCTTTGTGACGGCTACCCCTCCGATTAGGGCTATGCCTCTCCTCCACGGCGTGAGGTACGGGACATCACACACACATATATATATATATATGTGTTTCAATGACAGCGAGAAACTTCTTTCTATTCGCCAAATAATGTTTGGTGCTACATACCTCCACCCACTGCTGTTCGACGCCAATCACTTTTTAATATTTGGCATGTGTACTCTATTAAAAAAAAATGATTCATCCACTCAATGATATTGACACAGTGTGAATGGCAAATAAAGGCATTTTGATCGAAATTCTTTTATACTTTACGTATAAACGCACGTTTAGACCCGTCTCAGTGACTATTACTTAAGACTGAGACAACTTTAAATAAAGAATTCAACAAGAAATGGTTGGCATATGGAGCTCAATCAAAGTAGCCACGATGTGAAAGAACAGAAAAGAATCTAAGTTGGTAAAAATACCAACAGAGGATCGCTTTGTTTATAACTATGATGGAGACTTCGGAGCACATGGATACTCGCATGACGAGGGCCAGTGCACAGCACGACGTGGGATCACCATGGATAAAACAAAAACAGAGGAACGTTTTCCCCTCCCTCGCCATTTTACATCGCCTCACGTATTGCACTTTAAAGTAGGCAGTCGGTAATCAGTGATTACAGAGATACCGAGAGGAAAACATCCGAAGATCTGTGACGTCAGCCGATGCATCGCCTTAAGGTTATAGTGAATTCAAATCCACCGTTGTTGTTGTTGCAAGTTAAGCACGCTTTAGTGTGTTAATGCAACTCATTAAACGACAGAACAAGTATTATGTATATTTTAAATTATGAAATTGAAGTATGTTTCTTTGCACGCCACTGCCAAAAAGTTGACTGTGTACGCAAACAACCCACGGCTCTCTCAAGCATATTTGAGTTTGTAGACATTTTCCCCGGGATGTCTGGAATATAAAATAACAGTCCTTTTTATAACGAATCCACAGTAAAATACAAGAATAGGACGGCGTGTAAAATATAACAAGTTATTCCCCCAAAAACATATATTTGTAAATCAATCTTAGGGTGTATTTAGAATTTAAATTATTCCGAATTTTAACACCTGAAAGATAGAAAAGTTTATAGTAGTCCCTTGGGACGATGAATACTATAAAGCTTCTCTAAAATTCTATATATGACGCATCAGAGGGTATCAACAAATGAAATAGAGATGTAACGTGTAACAAGTTAAGTCTTAGGTAGGAGAGCTATCGGATTCGCCCAGCTTACTCGTTTAGCGATCCAATTACAAGGTTACAAAGGAATGACGAAATACGTTTTATTCAGTCACGAAAGAGATTGATTAGGCTACTCATCAAAATGAGATGCTTCTCTCATTAAATATATCGGGTTACGAACCTGTAGAGTATATTAGCCAGATAAAAAAGAAGTCACTCCCCTGTAGTTGCCTGGCTTGTGTCATTCGCCAACTCGATTTCGACCCTGAATCTCGACGTAATCGAGGATGTCATCGATTCCCGCACCTTAGGGCATCGATGTGTTATTGGATGGTTCAAGGATCACGAGGAGGGAAGTGCATCACGTCCTGCGCGCTCAGTTTTTTTCTATAAACTCAGTCGACACAGGTTTGAGAAGTCCGAATAAACACTGATTTCACTTACAGGAACTTGTGGAAACATAAGAAAAAATGGCATATCATTGAATATCTGAGCTTTCTTTATTTTTATCTACTGCCTGAAAATAACTTTGCATGCAGTCGCTCTATTTCACTTTATCTCTTTAATTCTTAATAACATTACTCCGTCTTCTAGTTTCTCTATTCCCACCTTTTTTCAATTTCCCTGCTCTATTTTTGCAGAGAAAAATATGTCCCGTCGGACGGGTTTGTAACCAGTTGCGCCGTGTGCGTGGCTCCATTCAATTACATAGGTTGCGACTCATCACGGAATGGTTTGTGATTTGAGTCGGTTATCAGTTTCCTTTGAGTTGCTCCGTGTGCAGACGGGCTTAGGGGACAGTGGATCTTCAAACCTAATTTTTTTTTGAATGGATTTGCTTGAAATTCGAATATGTGATTAGTACCATAGATATGTAAAAGTGGTTAAAATTTAAAGATGAAATATTAATAATTTATGAATCATGAATTATTAATTATATAAAAAATTGGCCTAATTAAAAATGTTCCATGCGCATTTCTTTTGCATATAATATGGTAATTTTTATTTACAGGATACCTTATAGTACTAACAATGAAACTTATTGCTTATTTTAAGCATTCATTAAAAATATAAAGAGAAAAAATAATAATAGGGATGACACCCTTTTAATTACGCAAAATACCTATAAATCGTCTTTTCAAATACAAAATTTAGAAATTCTGAGCTACGAAGCATAATTTTTTTCAATAAGATTGATTTGATATACAGTTAAGTATATAAAACTTAAATTTCAAAGCAATGCGATCATTAGAAATGCGCCTGGAGCAGTTTGAATATTCGTATGACATGAAAATTTTTATTTTGAGAAAAACGCATTTAAAGTTATTGCTATTAGTAACCACATAATATCTAAATTAAATACAAATGCCTATAACTAGGAAAGTAATCGCAGAAATCAAAAATTCTTTTTGCAACACACTCCTACTCGTCCGTAGTTTCACAATTCAATAAAATAAAAAAATCGAATTTTTGGACAAATTTCACAATTTTGAAAGTCCACTGTCCCCTTAAGAACACACTAAGAATGACAACCACTTCCAATGCGCGAGACATTGATGCAATAGCTTCGCAAAGTCAATTTTCCCGCAAGTTTAAAGTCTCTGTCGCCCTCTTTTTTCGTTATAAAAACAAATCAAAAATTAACGGAGCTCTGTTTCTTATATACATTGCTTATACTTTATGTGCACCCCGAGACAATTCCTTTTCCCCGAATGGCAAGCCGAATAGTTGAAAACGCATGATTTGAAGTGTATTCACGGAGCAGAGTGTACCTACCTTTCAGGCCGGCATTCGGCCCAATCAATGGCTGAGATGAAGTGTGCTTTCCATTTGAAGAATCTGACGAGTGAGTGTTATTGTTGTTTTTCTTTTCTCGCAGTTCCAATACATGTATCCTTCCGCTGCAAGCCGAGGGGGATTCGTATTGAATGAAATAGGGGAGAGCCCATACCCTACGTTATTAAGCCAACGAAACAAGTCTATTGACCTTCATAAAAGAAGAAGAAGCTATGACGGAGATAAAAGTTGGTGAAACGAAAGAAATTTCCCCCAGCATACGAAACGAGGAGGGATTTACCTCAGAAATTTATCAGGAGAACACATTCTTGTGTGTTTCTCCTCCCCTCTGAGCGGGTAGACAGGGATCAGAGTGCGAGTTCAAAAGCACGTCTTTGATATTCTCGACGATGGTCTCACCGTCTTAGAACGTCGACTCCTTCCCGATCTTGACCCGCATATACCGGTCGCTGAACGTGATCTCTTCCTGCTTGGAAATTTCATTTTGGATTCTGATGGGTACCACGTGCGCCAAGCGGTGTTAAAACTGAGCGAAGGTACAAGAAAAGGTTGGGAGACGGTCAAGTCGAATGCTTTTTCCTCGCTTTCACTTGGCATAAATACATATGATCCATTCGTGGTTTTATTTGGGGAGTCATCGCCCTGATTTTCCCGAGACATCTCGCTACGAATTAAAATTTTAATTTTTCTCCGCTGTTATTGAACAATTATATGAAGGGTTACATATATTCGATGCAGTATTCTTTTCCTGGAAATGTGCGTTTCAGATCTTTCGAATTTTAAGTAGATTGATTCGAAAAGAGGAATGAATCGCATCTCCTTAAAATCCACCGAAAAAATTAGAAATACCCTAGAAATTAGGAATTATATTTCATAATGTAATTAAATAGGTGGGTATATGTTTCGAACTCCTGAACAATTCATCTTCAGGCCGAGGAGCACGAGGTGGGATCATCACTATGAACCATTCCTGAAAGCGAGGATCCCCAAAACCCTTTGATATAAATTGGGGCGACAATCGAACATTCTAGAAGAAACGGCGTGGAAAGAGAAGGGCGCTCGAAAGCGAGAGGAGTAAAGTGGGGGAAAAGGAGGAGTTTTTTTTACCCCCAGACCCAACACGGGACTCACCCGTTAACGGAGTTAAGGCCTCGTACACACGATACGGTTTCGGTTTTTTAATCGTTTCGGTGTCAACCGAAAGATGTGTTCACACGATTCGGTTTTTCTTTTACCGCATATGGTTTTCCCGTCCGCGCAGAAAACCTTTGCAATCATTCCAGTATAGTTTGGAACTGATGTATGCTTCCTTTAAAACAACCGAATCGTGTGAACTCCCCCTCTCAATTCTATACGCGAATGGAAACCGAAACGGACCCGCGGCGGTTCCGTCTATACGGTTTCGGTAGACAAAATCCAACGAGACCTGCTACCGATCCGGTTGTTTCCCGTAAACTGTTTTCGACCGCAACGTGTGAACGCACAAAACAAAATACACAGTTTACTGTAAACGAAACGACAAAACCGAACCGATTTTAAAACTGAATCCGTATCGTGTGTACGAGGTCTTAGAGGGAAATCAGGAGGACCGAGAAAACGGACCCATGAAAGATATTGAGAATTAAAGGAATAAAGTGATATAGATGACTGACATGCAAATATATTTCCTAGCAGTGGATAAAAATAACGTAGTCCTATCATTGACTAAACCTGATATAGGCAATCGCCCTTCATGCTCCTCTGCCTGACAGCGAACTATAAATTATTTAGAAACATGTCATCACCCTATACATTACATTGGGGATTATAGGTTGTGTTTTCCTGTTTGCATTTTCCGCCAATTTCCTGTAAGTCTCCTGGGCGAGGGGGCATTAGGTATAACTGTCTCCATGGGTGATTCCAGAATGGGAGAGGATCATCCAACTCTTTGATATAAAAAGACGGAACACCAGAATTTTCTGGAACTTCGAGGTGATGAGAACAAACTCACTACGAGATATTCAACTTATTCTCTTTAAATTATTTTAATACTTAATTCTAATTTTTAAATCTTAATATTTTTTACTTGCTAATATTTTCTTACCCTTCTTTTCGGAAGGATTTAAACTTAATTTTTAACTTAACGTAACTTGTAACTTTAAACTTAATTTATCTTAATCATTTTTTTCTACTGAGCACATTTACATTGATTATAAGCATCTTGCGACAGGAGTTAAAGTCAATAGACCCAGGAACTCTACTCATCAAATACAATTCTGCTCACCCACCAGAAAACAAAAGAAACAAATTAAACGAGATTTGAGAATGGGGGGTGGAAAGAAGACAGGATGATGAAGTGGACTGAATTAAGCAGGAACAATTATGATTCCGCCTTTTCGTCCCGTAATACTTTATTTGTCTGTTCTATTCTCGGGCGTGTCCCTTTACGCGGGCCTGATCGCACACATTTCGCTCCACAGTTCCTCCTGATAGACGAACCTATGCCGATTCTCTAAATGTAGAGAATTAATTATGTGTAGAAAATTATGTGATATGTGAGGCTTTCCCCATTCTTGGAAAAGAGTTTAATAACCTTCGCATTCGCGAGTCGTTCATGAAAGCAATGCATCCCGGTCTCATCGAGAACTCTATTTACTACTTCGAAACGAGCTGCCCTCCTCAATTTGTGAAAAGACTGGTCTATCTGTCCAAGAAGGATTTCGAAGACATTGAGGTGACAGCGTGCAATCAGTTCAAACGAAGGACCGGAACTCGATTCATTTTCGCGACTTTTCATCCAAATATATACACCTGTAGGCTTTAAAATTACAAAATTCTTACGTTTCGAAATAAAATTTCCTTTTGAAAAAACCTGAACTACTCTCTAAAAATCTATTTCAAAATTTTGATATCGAAAATATTGAGAATGATGGCGCATTGCTTGATTAACACTTATGTAGGAGGAAAAAGGTTTATGCATAAGTTATAAAGTCAGAGTTTATTGTTCAGTCTGTCTCTCACAACCGGTTCGAGTAACTGCACACTTGTTGGATTCGGTATTAAAATGAGGATCCAGAAAATGACAATCCAGATGGATACTTAACACACCTCGAGGGCTAACTGTTTCGTGCGGCCTTCATTGCATAGGAAATACACATCATACTAGTGACGTAGCGAGCATAACTTGCGTTGCGCCACTGCATCATACCGTTGTCAACCGACGTCGAGTGTCACGAAACATTCTTATTTTTTAACGAAACACGTGCTTTGTCGCAACATTGTCAACACCCCCCCCCAAAAAAAAAAAAAAAAAAAAAAAAAAAATTATGTTTATTGAGTGAAAACTTGTCGAAAATATGTGTTTTGCCCTCATAGTGTAAGAGAATACTTTGTTTATGAAAATCTTGTTGAAATATATTAATCGGATCGAGTAAAAAAAGTTTTTTAGGGCGTTGACTCAAAAGAGTACTCGCTTTAATGATGCGATTTGGATGTTTTCATGTGATTTATGCCTCCATTACTTTGCGCTAGGAAGGTTTTGAGGATTGACAGGAAGTTTATTTTAACTTCTATCTGGGATTAGGCTACCAACATATCCACAATTTAGACCGAGCATCCCCGGATGAGACAGCTGAGGGGCTTGTACCCTTCTACCACTCCTGTGAACCCTACGGAGGGACTGCCGTGCCTACAGATGGAACAGGAACATACCCGGCGTAAACACCACTGCATTCAGTGGTCATTGTCCGGATTCAAACCGAGCATCCTCAGCACCGAATCCCGACGTGCCGAACACTATACTGCCCCTCGACATATTCTCATTCCATTAATATAAGTCTCTTTCCTTCGTCCTTTTTTTACAGGTGTTCATGCAAAAAATCATCCTTCCTTAAGGCCAAACTTCGCCGATAACAGCTAAAAGAGTACTGAAAATCATTCGTTCATATTAGAGTGATTAAAGAGTGGAAAATAATAGTTTTGAAACATGTACGAAAAAATAGCAAAATGCCAATGAACTAAAAATATGCGTTCTCAAAAGTGACAAGTTATCTACTTTATCGTGCCGTTGATGGCAACGTAATATGTAAACGTGTAAGGCTTACATAAGATTCGATTCACAATAATCGAACTTTTAAGTCAATAAATCTAAAGAAACCGCTTAAGATATGCTAATTGCGGCATACGCGGGTGGTATAAATACCAAGCAGGTATATTAAAGAAACGAAGTGTTGACGAAGTGTTGAGGGAGGAGCTAGGTTGCTTCAAACCTACGCGAGTTCTTGTTAGGCCCAACGTTTACGTGGCAGCACGCACTGCTGGTTGACTTTTCAAGTATTGTGAGTATTGTAAAGTGTATTTTTCTTGAATGAGTAGTTATACAAGTGAATATATTGAATTGTATTTCCCTTGCATGGATGCTATATATATCTCGTACTAGTAGTACGCATTGCTTACGCTGAAAAGAATAGATATATGTGCAAATCCTTGAATAAACATTGTTTTTGTGTAAGAACTGGGTTTGAATGAAATTATTTAGAGTGCCACTTCAAGATATACATACCCAAGATAAGGAAAGAAGTGCTAATTCTCTATAAACGTCCTGAATATGAATTTGCGAAAAAGATATTCATCCGCAGATTGCACGGACCTCGGTTTTATGCGTCTTACAGGCTCTTACAATCGTCTGACGTAAGCGACGAGTAAACTTAAGATCATGAGCGAAATAATTCTGATATTACCTCCCTGATAACTTTTTTCTATGCCCGAACAGCCACAAAAGAGAGACAAAATTTAAATAGCCGAAATTTGACCAAAAATATGACTGTAAGGCGGATCGTTCTGGGCAAAGATATGTGTATCTGTAGTGCAGTGTTTCTTAACCGGGGGTGCGAGAGAATGTTCTAAAGCTTTAATGAAAATTCCGCCTAACCGCTTATGAGAAACATGCCTTATTCTCTTCGAGTTGAAAATGGAAATTTAGCAAATTTTCCTTTTTTAGACTCAATAATTTTGGAAAATGACAAAACAACAATTATACCTGAAATTAAATTACACCTCCACAAATTGAGTGAATCATTTGATGGATTCTTTTCTACGGGAAATATAAGCAAGATTAATAGATGGATACTCGATCCATTTTTGTTTGACCTAAATTCGATGGACGACAACGTTTTATTAAAAGACGATCTTATCGCAACACGAGCTAATGCGCGTATTGAAATGAAATTGGAGAAACTGGACTTAGAACAGTTCTGGTGTACGCAGTTAGAACTTTATCCAGAATTAGCAAAAGCAACATTAGAGACACCTTTACCATTTGCCACCACTTACCTTTGTGAAATGTGTTTTTCATCACTTTTTGCAGATCAAAACAAAATCCAGAAATCGCTTAAAAGCATCTGGTGACTTATGCGGGGCTATTTCAAGAATATATCCTCGTTTTAAAAAAGGATAATTATGAACAAACAACGACAACATAGCCATTAAAAATATAAGTATTATTTTATATGCAATAATATTTTATGTATTGGAAATCTATTTTTTTCTGCAATAGATAAATTATCTTGCAATAAATGTCTTTTCCTAAATAAAAAGTAGAAACACATTTTTCAAGGGGGTGCGAGAGCTTAATTTCGGATTCAAAGGGGGTGTTGACTATTGAAAAGGTGAAGAAACACTGCTCTAGTGTATTTTGTCGAATCAGAACTTAACAGTTCGAGGTCGTACACAGAAAACTTAGTGCAGGGAGTAAGCTTTTGCAAGAAGAGGAGTTCGGCAATTCAGTTTTTACGATTATTGTGTGGAGCCACTATTAATGCATATTTGATCATGATTGGGGCCCTTTTATCACTAGGCAAAATAACCACGTGCCTAGGGCCAGCACAGAGATACTTGTAATTGCTGTGAAAAAAATAAATCCACCAGCATCGACTTCTAAACCGAATAAAACAGTATGTACCAACAATTGCACTTATTCCTGCTCCAAAGTGTTGACTGAGCGGTATCCTTTGTCGAAACTTTGGTGGTGGTGGTGGTGGGGGGGGGATAGATGTTCGTAAGGAAATATCGCTTTTGGTATAGGATGAGTATGGAGCCACTGCTTCTGAAAAATATTGTTCATAAGTTTACAGATGTCAGAAATAAATAACAAAAAATTTAAATTTCTTAAAATAATTTAATATTGATTGTTTTCTTTTATTTCTTTGTTTATTTTTTGTAATCTCAAACGAATAACGAAAATGAAGGTTACTTCAAAAATTGTTTTTGTTTCACCCTTATTTTTGTCGATGTAAGAAGAGCCGTGACTTCCATGTGGACCCGAAAAGCTCTCTACGCGGCCCTGTTCGTGACGCCATACAAGGACTGATTATCGAAAAAAGGGCGAAATGGACGTTATAGCAAAACAACAATTTGCATTTTAGAAGTCTTTAGAAAAAAGAAATCATTACAATAAAAATTTATTCTATTATTTTTTTCATATGTATATATATATATATTTAAAAAATTTTCCCTCTCATTTGCTCGTCGTTTAAACAAATATAGGTGCTATACATTTAATTAATTGATTTGAATAAACTTTAAGGTATAAGAAATTATTATAAAGTTTCTATCACGTCATAAAGACAATTTCTGTTCGTTATACCAATAGTTATTTACAAAAACGCAACGGAAGTTTATTTCAGTCCTATGACCCCACCATAACTCTGAGGAAAAAAATATTACGACACATACGTATTTTTCCCCCAGATATTTTGTGCGTGCATGCGCCATACACATAAGACTATAGAAAAAACTGTAATAGAGAAAACTGTAATACTCTGTAATAGAGAAAGACTCCTCTATCTTTTTCGTATCAGAAATGTCGTCCACCTAAGGAAATGATACGCGTTTAAAACAAAGTAGACCTCCTTTTTTTCTGAACCATTCAAATTTAAAAATAATACTTAAGCTCCTTTGAAAGGATGAAAAGTCCTGGTGCCATTTTGAACCGGAGTCGCACCCCTCAGCCCGCTAGCTATATATATATGTGTGTGTGTGTGTGTGCGCGCGTGTCACAACGATTGAATACAGTTAAAAACAAAAACAAAAACAACAAAACAAAGATCTTTAAATTCAAGTCAACAGTGACTGGAAAAATGTCCTCCGTTAAGAGCTGATGAAAGCAACAGGGCTGCTACTTAGCGGCCGTAAGCCACGACAGTCGGGCTAGTCACCTTTAAAGAAATGCTGACAAATGAATAATACTTCTATTTTCTTCATTTATAAATTTTGAGCTATTTGTTCCGATATTTATCTGTGGCAGTTCAGGAGATATGTCTCTAGGTGACTCAAGTGCTCTATGGAAGGCAGTATTCAGCATTTAACAAAATGACGCGAATTTATTTGTAAAGCTCTCGATTCTCGATTTATCTCTTTAAATTGTAAAATTCATCTGGCTTCACTGTCGCCGAACATATTCGCTCTTATTGGCAACCACAACGTTTCCGCTTGCGGATATGAAATTCGTAAAAAAAAGAAAAAGAAAAAAAATTGGCTATCAATAACGCTCGCGGAAGATTTGAAAACAAAGGTTTAAGGAAACGGTGGACCTTTACTTCAGCAAATCTCATCATTTTAATACTGATTGTGTTGTTGTAAATAATATATATATTTCTGTAGATTATTAGTACCAAAATAATTTTTTTTCAAGTAAAAAATCATTTATGAAGCTTCTACAAAATAATGTATAATGAGTAAGTGTAGTAATAAATTTTAAATCTGTATTTCTCAAACCAGATTTTTCAAGGTTTTTAGATTTTTTAAATGCTCCATGCTACTTAATTTTTCTTCAAAATTCATGAAATTGATAAGGAAGAATTTTGATGCTGTTTACAAAAAAACTGGGTATGCATTTTACAATTCGACTTCATTAAGGTAATTAAATTTGATTTATAACTTTTCAAAAGGCAAAATTTTGATGAAAATCGGGATGGAATTCAGAAAAATATCTCTCAAAAATTAACTATTCAAGGGATTAAATAATTAATACCCAGATTTGTTTGTTATACAGTTTAAAGAGATTAAAATGCAAAATCGAGGAAATATCTCAAAAATTAAGTAGCAAGGAGCATTTTAAAATTTTGCTTATAAATTTCAAATTTTTAAAAAAATCTTAAAATTATAATGAGATTGGACATTTCTTTTAAGGTATTCTATTTATTTATAGTGAAATGTGCATATGTACAAAATTTCGTATCTCTATGATGAAAAGTAAAAAAAGTAAATTTTAATGTCCACCGTTCCCTTAAAGGAGTTTGATCTTGAGCTGTAAGGTGGAAAGCAGGTATCGAAGGGCAGGTTTGATCCACATACACGTAAATCGCGCTAACAGTACACTGTTGCCATCTGTTGTCGAAGCGGAGATTTAATTTGAATGACATCCGGAATCTGACAACTTCCGCCGGCATTCTTTTCCGTTGCCGACATAAAATGCGATATCGAAGAGAGGAAATTCAAACGGAAAAATGTTTTCTCAGATTTAATACATCTATTGCTAGTTTGGATGGTGTTCTACGATTACAAACATAGGATATATATTGCAGGGACGGCCATACTGCCGATCTACTCCGGTAATTAGAAAACTTGCACCGCAGTCGAAATACCCAAGATTAAAATGGAACTTCGAATAACCCCCCTTTCAGGCACGACTGAATGATGTGAGTCGATAAAAAATATACAACGCTCGAGGTCGACGAATCGACATTTTAGCGAATGACTGCGAACTACGACAACTTAAAATAGGCTAGATCGGAATCATTTGGCAAAACAATTCAGAGATATAATTATCACAGCAATTAAAACTATTTAGGAATTTAGAACTATTAATCATTGTAACAGTTAGTTAATAAATAGTTATGAAGCGTTTATTGTAACTGTTGGTTTTATTGTAATAGTTGTTTGTTATTTTTATCATATATATATATATATATATATATATATATATATATATATATACAGTGGAATCTCGATCGATCGTTTTCGGATCCATCGTTTTTCCGTATGTGTCGTTCATTTTATCCAGTCCCAAAGATCATATTGCTTTGTTATGTTTCCGCATCTATCGTTTTCCCGCATTTATCGTTCATTTCAATCGGTCCCTTGAAAAACGATAGATCGAGATTCCACTGTATGTATATATAGGTCTGATTGTTTTACTATTACAATAAACAATTTTTTAATAATTTTGAATCGTTGTTTTTTCTAATATTTTTATCAATATATATGTTTGATCGAAACATTAGAAAAAACAACGCTTAAAATTTTCTACGTATGAAATATAACCTTTTTTTCTGTTTTTGGCTCTCCTAAGTATGTAAACATTCCAAAATTCCAAAATGGCTGTTAACGCTGTTTATCTTGGCCAACCCCGATGTACAGCTTCTTGCGTCACTGTCAAAGGGGAAATCTCTGCTTGTTAACCGGGGAACACCATTTGCTCTTCCCACTGGCTAAATATTAAATATTAGATAATAATAATGATAATCATACATTACAATTAATGATTCTAAACAGAGCCGGGCCGATCCATTGTGTCGCCCGAGTCAAGTTTTATAAACGGCGCCCATTCAAATTTTTGGCGATACTCTTAAGTAATGAATGTATCTTTATTAGAAACTGGCTGAAAACCCGCGCTTCGCTACGGAGTACATTCAAATTAAATACAACGGTCAACGTATGCAATTTATGCCAAAAAATAAATATATATATTTATAATAAATGCGATGATCAATGTATACAACTGATGTAAAATATATATCTATCTATATATATATATCTATATATGTAAAACAGTTCCGTAACTGACTCATTCATTCATTCATTCATTCACTGACTGACTGACATACAACGCACAGACCAAACCGCTGAAATTTTGCATGGCGATTCTTCTAATAGTGTAGGGGTGCACTAAGAAAGATTTTTCTAAAATTCTTAGATTTTTTTAAATTAAATTTTTAAGCTGTTTTTTAAACTTTTTTTACGTTTGCATTTAAAATAATACATTGTGGATTATAAAATTTATATCACGAGAAAGATCATAAAAATTCCTTCAAAATGAAATCTTTTTCGAACCTTTACCTTGATTTTCTGATTTTTGGTGAATTTTTAAAGATTAATTTCTAGAATTTTATTTATTAAATGTTGATCACGTGATTTCTTTTTCTGGTACTTTAAATAAATTTATCGTCACGTGCATAACAACTAAATAGACAAAAATGATATTCTTTTTCTTTCTAATGCAGCAGACGATTGGATATTATCCAAAAAAAATAAATATCCCTTACGATTTTTTATAAATATATATATATATATATATATATATATATATATATATATATATATATATATATATATATATATATATATATATATATATATTGGCATTAATTGCATACATTGACCGTTGTATTTAATTTGAATGTACTCCGTAGCGAAGCGCGGGTTTTCAGCTAGTATATATATATATATATATAAAAAAATCGTAAGGCATATGCATTTTTTTTGGATAATATCCAATCGTCTGCTGCATTAGAAAGAGAAAAAAAATATTTTTTTTGTCTATTTAGTTGTTACGCACGTGACGATAAATTTATTGAAAGTGCCAGAGAAAGAAATCACGTTATCAGCATTTAATAAATTAAATTCTAAAAATTAATCTTTAAAAATTCACCAAAAAATCAGGAAATGGAGGTAAAAGTTCGAAAAAAAATTCATTTTGAAGAAATTTTTATGATCTTTCTCGTGATATAAATTTTATAACCCTCAATGTATTATTTTAAATGCAAACGTAAAAAAAGTTTAAAAAACAGCTTAAAAATTTAATTTAAAAAATCTAAGAAGAATTTTTGAAAAATCTTTCTTAGTGCACCCCTACACTATTAGAAGAATCGCGATGCAAAATTTCAGCCCTTTAGGTCCAGCGGTTTGGTCTGTGTGTTGTATGTCAGTCAGTCAGTCAGTCAGTGAATGAATGAGTCAGTTACGGAACTGTTTTATATATATAGATAGTGTATTTCATAGAATAACGGAAATTTGTGGAAAATATGTAATTATTTCATTTTTTAAACATAATAATTTTAAAAATGACAGAACTTTAAAAAAGTAGAAAATTAAATAAATTTGAATATAACAGAGGACCGAAAAAAAAAAACTTTTTTTTTGGTGCCTAGGATTTTAGGACTGATTTTACGCGCTATATTTGGGGCGCTGAATCTAAATATGAAATCGGTTTTTCTCTATCGTCAGCTCTACTTTTTTTAGATACAGTAAAACCTCGGTTATCCAGACTAACTGGGACCATAGGCAATCCGGAAAATTAAAAATCCGGGTAATATGAGTAATAAACAATACAAAATCCTTAACTAGAAGACTTACTTTGTTTTGTAAAAAAATTACATAGTATTGTTTACTAGACATTTTAAAATATAAAAATAACTTTTCACATCATTTCTTAACAAAGAATTGATAAGTCTAGTAAAGCTCTCTTAAACTCAACAAGAAGTATTTTATTACCATAATTTACTGTACAATCTATGCAGGAACTGACATTGAATCAAACTAAAAAGCGAATATTTGGCTTACTTGTAGTTACGTTCTTGCTATCATAGTGAAAAATTATTATGTAATGTGAACATTAAATAAAAATAATGCCTATAAATCTGATCCGGATTTTCCAGAGATCCGGATCAACGAGAGCCGGATAAATGAAGTTTTACTGTACATCCACTTATCTATCAATGTTTTTTTCTATTCAATACATTCAAGTATGGGTGATTTGTCCTCCTGGGAAACTGGACTCCTGTATAAAATGGGTCTTCCTGAATATTTTCCAGATGATTGGCGCCTATTTATTGACAGCTAAAAGCGAAGTTTGAAATGTGTCCTTCTACACAATGGGAACAAATATGATTCAATACAATTGCTCACTTAACGAAAATGAAAGAAGAATATGACACCATAGCTTTGGTCTTGGAGAAGATAAAGTATCATGAACATCAATGGGTGATTTGTGTGGACTTAAAAATGGTAAACTTTCTCCTTGGACTGCAAAGTGGCTACACCAAATATTCTTGTATCGTGTGGCTCTGGGATAGCAGAGTCAAAACACACCACTGGGTTAGAAAAGGGTGGCCTAAGAGAGAAAACATGGACGTTGGGGTAAAGAATGTCATTAACGACCCCTTAGCTGGGCGAGAGAAAATCATCTTTTCTTCACTGCATATCAAGCTGGGCCTAGAAGCAGTTTTAAAGGCTCTTGATATGAACGGATCATGCTTTGCATATACAGGGAAAAAATTGCCTAATTTGAGTACGGAAAAAATTAAAACAGAAATATTTGACGGCCTACAAATAAGACAAGTCATTAAGGATCCTGCCTTCGTAAATTCCATGAATGAGGCTGAGCGAAAAGCCTGGACTTCATTTGTTGCAGTTGTCGGAAATTTTCTGGGAAAATGCAAAGCTGAAAACTATGTTGAACTGGTAAACGAGATGCTAAACATTTTCAGATCCCTTGGGTGCAACATGAACATTAAGGTGCACTATTTGCACAGCCACTTAGACCATTTCCCTGAAAATTTAGGAGACGCCAGTGAGCAACAGGGTGAAAAATTTCACCAGGATATTAAAACTATGGAGGACCGCTACCAAGAACGATGGGATACGCACATGATGGCAGATTACTGCTGGAGTTTAAAAAGGGAGACTTCCAAAATGCATTCAAGAATGTCACGGAAATGAAGTTTCCGAAGTGTTCATTGGCTAGTTGGTTTCATCGATGACTTTTTCCTCTTTCTTGCTCTTTGTATTTAGATAAGTACTACTGCAATATTCTCTATGCTTTTTATGCTCTTTTAACATTTAAAAAAAATATAATAATAATAATAAATTCCGTGTTTAGTTTTTTAATTTTATCCATGGATTTAACTTAAAATAGTGTAACGTATATTTCCCTAAAATGTTATATCGTAGAAATTTGAGCTCCTAGGTAAAAACTAATGCCATATTTAAATTCAGAGCATCAAATTCATATGGAATCAGTTGCAAATGGCTCGGCACCAAAACCACTGTTGACCTGTGTAATTTGTTTTGTAAAATAAATAAATAAATAAAAATTCTGAATCATTCTTCGAGCCCTTATGGCAGCAAATTGTTGGATTGCATCTCTATAATTTAGTGCTTTTTTATACCGTCTTTTCTGTAGAAATGATGGTTATATTTTCAGTTTAGAAAATTTGCGATCGGCTACTGTTATACTGACAGGTAGAGTTATTAGAATTCTTAAATCTACAACGACATTTGGGAACAGGCATTCAAAATTTAATTCTCATAATCTCAAATTCAGGAGATTATATAAAAAAAGTCTAAACATTCGCTTCTATTTGTAAATTTTTATGAATTTCTTCATATATTAGATTATCTATTCGTTAAAAATTTCATATTTTGACTCGATCTCATTTTGGCGCCAATTTCAATTCGACGCCCGGGGCGGTCACCTTGCCCCCCACCTCCCCCTCACCTATGGGACCGGATCTGATCCTAAAATATCATGGATTATTTTTAGGAAAAGTCATGTTTTCGGGCGAAAACTGGAGCAAATTAGGAGTAGACGAATAAGTGGACAGGTAACTAGACTTTATCGAATTTCGATTCATTTTCAATAAATTCCTAGGGTCCGAGCTAGCTCAGTTGCAGCGCGTTGGAATCAGAAGTAGGGTGCTGGGTTCGAATCCCGACGAACACCATTCAATAACTCCGTGTCTGGGCTGGATTGGGCCAAGTTTCATCCGTAGAAAGGAAAATCTTTCTGCGAAGTCAGAGAGGGGTCGATCTTCATAGATGTAGTCCCTGGGGGTGCTCAGTGAAAAGTGAGATGGCTCCAGGGAGTGGTGTTGGTTCACCTATACCAGAGGTGGGGAACGCGCGGCCTCCGTGATCTTCTCTTGTGGCCTTCATAAAAGCTAGCATTAATTAATATTTAATTATATAGATTACAACAATTTCCAAATCAATATAATTAAGTAAAGAACGGCATGAATGTATGTACAGTGTCGGCAAAAATAAAGTTGATATTTTGAAATTGTTGTCTAAAGTCGCTACAATTGTATATTTTCGCAAATGAGCTTCGTTTACCTTGATTGTATGATACTTTAACTACACTTTATATGTAATTTATTGCTCAGAGTTTCTTAGCAATACTACCAGACATGTTATATGATCTCTACACAAAAACTATTTTCTTACTATTATTGTTGTGACTGACTCCATGTACGTTAAAACGTATTATTTTTTTTCTGCAAAAAAAAAAAAATTTTTTTAAATTAATGATTAATGTTGCAACAAGTTTTTATCCTTATGTGAATACAAAAATATTTTATATTGTAACTTTTTATGTCAAATAATAAATAATTAAGGACTTAATCTTTTTTTGTTATTTTTCTATATAATGCACCAAATTGTTAAAACTATATCTAACTATAATAATTTCATAAAAGTCGCATTTATAGATTCATCAACTTATGAAGCCTCCTTTATTACTACCTAATTTACATGTGGCCTCTAATGGTAAAAAGGTTAACCACCTCTGACCTATACTATGGGTTCCCAAACTTATTTGGCCTACCAACCCCTTTTCAGATAATAAACTACTCAACGGCACCCTGGAAAGTTTTCCTCCTTGAGCGAACAAACAGAGATGCAGTGACACATTTGCGTCCCTTTATGGTATCTCTATTTCTACCTATGTCCTTCAACATAGTGTTGTCAATAAGACACCTCAAAGACTGAAATTATAAAATTATTTATGAAAACCAACCATAGTAACATTCATACTAAACATAAAATGAAGATAACGATTAGTGTTCATTTTGACTGCAAGTTTACTAAGCCTCAATAGTTTCCAAAGACAATTTTGGTAATCTTTCATTATGATTTCTTTTGGAAGAGGCACAACTGAGCGTCGATAATCCGGACCAAATTGGGGTTAGACCTCGCCCGGATGATCGACCTATCCGGATTTTCGAATCCCATACCGAACCTGATATCTGCAGTTCAATAAGTTCAATATAAATAAGTCAGTATAGTTTACAATAACTTTTTAATTGAAAAACTAAAAACACAAAAAAAACTACTTGAGCAAGAACCTACAGAATGTGCCAACAGTACTTTATTTTAAATAAAATAATTGGATATGAATAAAATTGTAAAGAAAAAAAAGTTGTTACGCTGTACTTGTATTTTTCTCTGCAGTATCCTAGATGTCATTCACATACAGTGCTGTAATCATCTAAAAAAAGTCTGATTGTTTTTTAAAACAAGATAAGGTCTTCATTTTTTGGCAACCAAGTCTCTCATTACTCGTAGACAGCAGCTCAAGGCCACTGGAGGGAAGACTTGGTGAATCCCCAGTGGGTCATATTCCCTCTCCCACATCTTATCCCTCCCCCCCCCCACTGGATAGGCAATCTAGATTTTCAATGCTCCGGATTATTGACGGCCGGATAATCGATGCTCTATTGCTATGAAACAAAAACCAAATATTCTTCCTGTCAAATAGTCTTTTAAAAATTATCATTGATTCATTCGCCCTGTTTATCAAATGAACACATTTAATGAGTGAACAATTATACCTCCTCACAGTTACACCTTCCTCGTTACGAAACATCCAATGCATTATGAAACGATCGCAATTAATTTGTTTCACCGATTCAAATGTCAATGACAAGTACTCATCCAATTAAAAAAAAAATGACTTCGTATTTCGTCTGCTTCGTAAATCAGATACAGCAGAGGGTGTTTTTTCTCTTTTCTCGGGTTTGAAAAAGTATTTGTTATCTTTCAAAACTTTCGCGTGAAAAGGCGCGCCCTTTCAGCTGTTACCTATTCTTTTTTTACTGCTTGCCCTAAGTGCTTCAATTTACAAGTAAATATTTCCCGAACTTTAAACTTGACTCGCAGAGAAGAGAATAGAGAGAACTTTTGCTTCTTTCAGAACAAATATTTTTCGAAAGTCGGATCTCAGTAACGATCGCGGGTGGAGGAAGTTTTTGCTATCTGTAGCGTAAAAAAAAAGGGGAATTTTCAGCTTGTAAGGAAAAAAGAGGTTCTATTAAAATTGTCCTTTTAAAGTCGTTTTATTGAAGACGCGGCGGAATATGTTTGCATGCCAACATGACCCCACGAACAGCCCTTATTTTTTCATGCGCATTCAAGAATAAAATTATTAGAAAGTTTGATTTTTTTTTAGCTTCTTTTGAATAGAACAGCAAGAATGATCCTGGATTGCCGTTATCCTCCGAATGTCGCATTTGCTCTTTGGTTAGAAACTACAGGAAAGTTTGTCACGGATAGTAATCGTTTGGAATAAAAGTGATTATTTTATTTATTTATTTATTTATTTTTTCTCTGAAGAAGTTATTTAGATGTCGGAAAAAATCTGTACTGATTGCGCGACTGATGTACTCGTACATCCGTTTTGCCACATAGGTTGGAATTAGTACAAATGTGTCATTATTTAGATGCACATAATCCAGTGACATGGCTTATGTTGTACAGGAGGGGGGAGGGACTAGATAAACAATGTTAAGAGACATCGTGGAATGTCTATATACAGTCCGACCACGGAAGCTAGGTCCCTGGAAGCTGTTACGCATGCGCGAGAAAAGCTAGTCTACTTAGAAAATAGGGGAAAACGTCATATTTTCGGATGTGTTTGTTTATGAAATACGGAATGTATTTCAGACTGCTTTTTGTCCGCAATTTTAAAGTTATTTTTTAAAACTTTAATTTTGATCGAATATGTGAATAATAATTTCAAAATAATAAAAAGAAAGAAGCAAATCTATTTAAAAAATAGGAGTTTTATAGGAGTGGATATTTTCGGATTACATCACAATCAAAATTATCTAAAGCTACGTTTTCGGTGGTTCTTTTTTTCTGACGTTTTCTCGGAGATTCAAATTTTGGAGTTCCTTCACCCTTTGCTTCTCTGCGTATTCTTTTTACACTGGACATTGATATCCCGGTCATTTCACTAGCTCTCTTTAGGGATTGCGAAAGTGGAACAATAACATTTCCTTCTAGTGCTTCTTTATCACACAATTTAATTACATTGTGTATTATACGTTTACAATCACTACGGAACGGCTTATTCCTAGCAGTTGTGTTGGGTAATTGATCCAGTAATTTTAATATAATAATCAAAATAACAGACGAGGAAAAAGCAAGCAAGCGCAGTTAGTAACCGATTCTAAAGAATGTCGAGAGAATACGAGACTTTTCCCCCTCCTTCCTCAGCAGCCTTACCTACAGAGTGAATAGAATCGTCTTGGCACTATGCCAACCGTGGTTCTTCGTACTGTGGTCGGACAGTACTTAGAAGACCCCAAAACAGGAAAAATGTTATAAAGTATAGGAAAGGAAATTTAATCGGCGATTTTTTAAACTTTTTATAAAATGAATTATTCTCCCATTGTTAGAATGATTAATATATCTATATTCTTAAATAGTTTTAATAATTATTTTTAGATTTATTTTATTTCAAACTTGGCATATTTTGAATTGTTGCATTTCGTAGTCATTCCGTTAAATGAGCCGCTCACTTGCCAAAGAGTAGTTTCATTATATATGTATATATATATATGTGTGTGGTTATCAAAATAATGTAAATACTAAGAATCATGATGAAAACCTTTATTAATACGGCTCAGGATCACCTTTGTCATGTAATACCACCTGATTCCCCTTGGAATTGGATTATACAAGTCATGAATAGTAGTTAAGAATATATTATACCATTTTTCAGGGAAAAATCATGAAAGTTCCTGTAGAGATGCTGTGGATATCGATACCTGCCTCTATCCGCTTATACAGATCACAGTGGTTGGATGATATATAGTCATGTGGATTCTACAGAGCAAGATAAGATATTTGACTTCTTTTTCATTCTCTTCAAACCAATATTTGATAGATTTAGCTGTATGTATAGGGGGATTATCATCCTGGAGAACGCCCTCTCCTGCAAGAAACAGTGTTTGCACCATAGGATGGACTAGTGAGCTAAAATTTCGACATAGTCCTTCCGATTCAATATCCCATTTAGGGTTACAATAAGGCCTGAAGAAAACCATGAGATGCCATCCCAAACCCTGATAGATCTACCTCCATGATTGATAGTTGAGATGAGACAGCCAGAATCTTACACTTGTGTAGGTGTTCTCCAGACATACGCACGTCTTGTTGCGAGGAACAATGTGAATAATGATTTGTCGGACCAAATGCCGTTTTTGGACACATTACTCGACCAGGATTTGCACTCCTGGCACCAGTGTGGGCGGTATTTTGTATTGACATCTATTACAAGTGGCTTGAGAATAGCTACTCTTCCTCAAATGCTTTGTTTGTGAAGTCCCCTTCTACCTCTAATGGTTGATACCGGAACATGCAGGTGCAGATTGAGCTCTTTTTGAGGTCATTTTGGTTGCAGTCGTTTTCTTTATTCAAGTCGCAATCCGTTTCAATACCTCGTCCGTCTGTTTCACTCAGCTCTCCCTTTCGTCCACTATTCTGTTTGGCAAAGGATCTTCTTCCGTGCACTCTGTATACTATCATGGATTTTGATACCATAGCTGTAAAAACCCCCATTAGCCCGAGGGTTGCAGTAAAAGACACTCCAATTTAAACGCGCTCCAACAATTTGTCCTTTTTGCAAGGTTTGACATTTTACACTGTTTCCCCCAAAAGCACGATGCCCGTAGCTTCATTACTACTATTTGACAGTAGAATAATACATTCACTATATTATATAAAAAGATACTTGTGGCCAGACTTGTTTTTTTAAGGAATACGAAGCACATTCATAAACACCACTGATATTGATAGGTGTCCATTATTTTGATAACCACCTGTATATGCGAACCGTCACGGTTCGGAGAGGGAGCGTCGAAAGAGGGGGCTAGAGAAGTTTCAGCTAGTGAAGTGTGTGTGTGTGTATATATATATATATATATATATATATATATAAATAATGTGTGTGTGTGTCAAAACATAACTGAACTGTCAAAATATAGTTGAGAAGTACGGGGAAAGGGGGCTTAAAATAATAAGAATCTAACAATCCATTCACAAAGCGCGCGTATTTTGCTGTGGGGAAAATTATCTTTTAAAAGCGACTTTAAGCGGGAAGCGAATAATTCTAGGCGAGAGGATTTATTTTTAGAAGTGTAAAGGTTTTGGGAGCGAAGTTAAAATTGTATGATCAGCAATAATAAAGGTCCAGATGACCAAGGTTGAGATCTGCACATGCGCCGTGCAGCAGGAGCTCGGAGGAAATTAAGTTTTGGTGGCAGATTGGATGCGAATTTCGTTGAGAGCGGGAGCTCGCGGCAGTCGTGGCCGAGTAGATTATAAAATGGCGAAGCGCGGAAATCAACCTGGAGAGTGGTCAACTTATGAACTTTAATAAAGACGGAGTTATTACGAATTGGATTATTTCTTTAAAAAGACTTCCACTCGACCAAGTGATTAAAAAAGATGTTGACTGCTTCAGTAATATTTAAACACGGGAGCAAAAACACGCTCCGTATCATATATATATATATATATATATATATATATATATATATATATATATATATATATATATATATATATATATATATATATATATATATATATATATATATATATATTAGTCTAATACAAAACCAGGAAACACTCGTTAAAAGGCAATGATAGCCGTAAGACTTTTTTTGTTGATAATCAAAATTTCATTTCTTTCATCTTTAAATTCCTTCCTTAAAAGCGTTTTTTTATTATCGGACGACATAGAAGATTGAATATCCTTGGAGTCATCGTTACTATTATGACAATTTTGGCATGATTTAACCGATTTGGCAAGTAAAAAAAAGATAATAATATTCCATTGAGTCGTCAAATTATTTTTTCACTACAGAAAAAAAAATTGAAATAATTGTTTAATAATTAATTCACAAGTGTCTACCTCTGCGGCAGTTAGTCTGTTACTGACTCATCTATTTTACTTTTTTTGTGATGAAATGACACTCAACGATTGACCGTTATAATCGAGTACTTGCTTCTGCGTTTGAATATCACTATTGCAACGATTTACAGTAGAGTATGGACTTAACTGGATTGGCTTCTGAAAAAAGGGACCTGTTATTAGATGGCCCCAAAATTTTTGTCACTGAGTGGTGTTCATCCTTATTATTTGGGAAATTTACTATGACTGTCAAAAGGGAGGAGTCAATCAAGTGCTTTGACTCTAAAGTTTCAAATTTTTCAAACTGTGGACCCATTTGGCTTGTGAATGGCTCAAATACTGACGTGTCAACATGGAGCGTTGATTATTTTTTATCAACCTCATTGTAGAACACAAAGATTCACAGCTCTAAGTGATACACAGCTCTAAGTACACAAGAATTCATGGTTGTAAGTTGTACCCAAAAGGAGGATGATTCGACATGCCGCTCATTTTGGGTATTTCGGATTAGGGTTTGACGGTTTTTCAAACCCAGTTTTAAAAAACCGGTTTTTAAAATAAATTTATCACATTTGAAAACCGGTTTTTAAAATAAGAAAACCGGTTTAAAAGAATTCAAATTATTATGGAAAAATTAATTTTTAACTTATTTGATTTGCTATTCATTCTATGCAACGGGCAGCAGACACATTTTTTCAACGTTGCGAGTTGCGTTGGCCAGTGCTTGTGAATTGTTCACTGGGCACGTGGAAAAGACGTGCCTAACTGACTTATTTTATGTTAGTACATATGTGCAATCCGTCACGAGTCACGACAGGTTCGCTTAATCTTGTAAAGTGAAAACTGGAAACAAAAATATAAAGTTGTTATAGTTATCTGGAAAGATATTGTCTAGAATATTTCCAAATTCTTATGTGGAAACCGATTCTGATGAAGAGCAAATCGAAGAAACTACTCATCAGAGTAATGCTTTTTTAAAGGAAGCCATAGAAAAATCAATTCATAAGTTTCTTGAAGATCCTAAAGAAAAACTTACAAATTCAAAGACACTGAAAGATAAATTTTCATTATTTGAGTCAACGAATAAAAGAACCAAAAACTTTAATTTGTTATTTGATGCCCTGAAAACTATAAAACCAAGCTCAGTAGCTAGTGAACGAGTATTTTCAATTTCAGGCAATATTGTGTCCAAAATAAGAACAAGACTTAGCCACCGTTCAGTGGATATTTTATGTTTTTTAAAATCCTATTTTCTTAGTAGAAGCTAAAATTAGTGAAATAAATATAAATATTATTTGAAATTTTAAATTTTTGTTTGAATTTTCGTTATTTTGTGTAAGTAAAGTGTAATCCTTAAATCTTTTTTTATATTTTGACTTTGATATTGATTTCGTTTTTTGTTATTTTATATAAATTAAATAAAATATTTCCCCCTATTCTATTTTTTTTTGACAAAAATTCGAAAACCGGCTAAAACCGGTTTTTCAAACAGTAGGTTTTTGTATAAACCCTATTTCGGATGGCATGAGCTTGTGAAAATAGCTGCAGTTTGACCACCGCTGTTATATATACTTACATAAATGAAAAGCTCAAGTAAAGGTTGACAAGCGTCTGTGGATAACACCCAAAAAGGAAGTGAGCATATTCACTTGACTGGATGACAAATCCTTAAAACTGCCTGCATAATCCTTAAAATTGCCTGCATCATAAAGCCCAATACAATTGCAAAAATTAAGAACTGTTCTACTGCAGTTCCATGTTTTAAGCTTAACGTGTTTCAGGTTAGTTTTTATGACTCTCAAAAATGCTTCATGCTCCCATCACAAACGGCCCAATTCCCGCAACAACTGAGTTTTCTTGCACATATAAAAAAACAATACGTTTCATCTCATGAAGTCTTTTTTATAACGGTAACCTCACCCTATCACTGTCATTCAGCAATTTTTAAGTTCTGTAAAAGACCAACGAAATTAACTCTTAGCTATAAAATCTTCAGATGAGGTGACCACGCACCAGAAATCCTAGTAGAGGTAGGATTGTCCTATTGTCCTGCAGCTGTTTGCTTACTTATTACTTGATGCCATAATTATCTAAATATGCAGGATGGATAGCCGGCTAAAGCGAACGTGTTGACAACAAGAATTCTTTGCATGTTGATAGCGGTCTTGATTTCAGTATATCGCTAGTAAGATAATTAGAATTAATAGTTTTTTTCAAAGTGAGAAGGCCTCTCATAACCTTATTAAAGGCTTTGAAACAATTTGCTTAACTTAGCTGTTGAGAGATTAAGATAGAAAAAACCCTGATGAAATTCCTGAATGTTGTCTATTAGCAGTAATAAAAAGTGCTTGTGGAGGAAGCAACATTCCTCTGTTTAACTGACTCTCCATCTATATCATATATACATATCAGGCGATATGCCACCATCGGTTACTTTCAGAATGTTCTCTATAATATTCACGCTTTTACTTCTCGGGCATCGGCTTCTTATGAGATAGTAGTAACATTCAGTGAGATGTGTAACATCCAGGCCCTGATTTTCCATTAGGCCTGGTAGGCCCGGGCCTAGGGGCCTCCAAATGTTTGGGGCCCCCCAAAATTTTTAGTTTAAAAGAATGAAAAAATTCCCAATTCAATTTTTTTTAAATTTTACCTTTTTTAATAGCAATTTTTTTATATATCCTTTCAAATTTGATTGATTGCTTTATCATATGTATAGTTATATGTATAGTTTATCGTATGTTATAGTGTATATAAGGATTAATAAGTTTTTTTGGTTGCATTGTATTGGTGTTTTAATGATGAAGTTAATATGTTGTATTGCTTTTTGTTATTTCATAATGTTCTAGGCTTATATACTTCAAATAGCCAATTCTTGGTAAAATGGTACTTTAACAATGATTCATGATTATTTTTTTGTGTGTCAATTTTGTAAATTTTACCCCCACATCAGTTTTAGGTGCCCCCCATCCCGAGTTGTGCCTAAAGTCAAGAATTTTCTGAATCGGGCCCTGGTAACATCTCATTGAATACTACGGTTCACCCAAACAGGGCTTTCAACTCTTGGTGCTTGGAATGGGAATCAAAGAATTTGTCACCCCCCCCCCCCAAAAAAAAAAAACAAAAAACAAAAAAACAAAACAAAAAAAAAAACCCGTGGGCTAAGCTTCTACATCACGTTAAAAAGAAAAATGGAGAGTATATACCATGAGTCAATTAAAGAAAATAAATTGCATGTTCCGAACTTCATATGTATCCACTTCCCTGATTATGAACGACATTTGAAAGATAAATGTTCAACTTTAGACGTCTAGTGCTGCATACCACCAAATTCCAGCCCATCTTTGTGAGCGGCGCCAAGCGGATGGTATCGCTCTATTAGTTTTTTTTTTAAAGTTTATTTAACATCGCTTTTGGGAGTACTCAATACATGCTATATTTCCCAATGATTCATCTACGAAGAATTGCACGATCAATGTGTTATGTAATATGATATTTAAGAAGGGCATCTATGTTCGGAAACATTTACATAGTGAACTGTTTCATTATTTGAAGATGGTCGACATGACCTGCGATTGGTTTGACATATCACGTGGTCATTGCGTTGATCTATGCGATGGGTTGATTTTTTTTTATCGCTGACACTCCGAAAGCAATGTGAGTAAAGCCTGGACTTTACCTTGCACTGTTAAATTTTTATTAATGTTTCCATTGTTCTCACACAAGCGACTTCCCATGAATGGATTAACTAAAATTTTGATATACCTTATTTCAAGTATCACCGAGGATCGTTCTTGATTAAAAAAATTTGAACTCGATTTGATTAATGTTACACTGGACATGACCATAAATTGTCGTTAATTACAGATGCTTCAGTTGTCGCGATCGGATATGCACAAACAGAGGATTTGAGCTTTCAGATTTTTTTTTTTTTAAAATGTCGACTGACCAAAAGTACAGAGCTTGGTCGTGAACTTAAGGTTGGCTAGGCTTCAAAGGAATCTCTGCCTTAAGGGGACAAGGAAACTTCGACCGCTTTTTTTTAAATTTTCAATATTCTACTGTATACGCAAAATGAGAATAATTAATATTCTTTTCTATTGCATTGAAGACACTTAGAATTCAAAAATAAGTATTTTTTAGAAAAATAAGACCTGTTTTTCAAAAATTTCTTCAAAAATGCTCACTTTCTTCCAATTTTTTTCAAATTTCTCAGGATTGGGAATTGAAATGTTTGCGACAAAACTGTGCATCATTCTTTTAAACCACATTTAAAAAAAAAATTATAGACCATGAAATATAGCAAAAACATAAAAAAAAACTCCTAAAAATTACATGCATATTAAAAAAATTAATACTTAGTTATGACTTTAGATTCGTACAAAAAAAAATTCAGTGCACAATTAGGTTTATATATGTACAGTAAACTTCAATAAAAAATTTAAAGTTTTAATGTGATTTGGTAAGCGCATGCAGCATTTTCCAAAATGCTAGAATTTTGAATTTTTTTTTTTGAAAAACAGGCATTATTCTGCCAAAAAACCCCCTTATTTTGAATGCTAAGGGTATTCAATGTAGTAAAAAGAATACAAATTTTCTCATTTTGTATATGCAGTTAAAGACAGAAAATTAAAAAATTCGAAGTTGTAAGTCCCTTGTCCCCTTAATATACTAAAAGGTTGAAAATTTACCGAACTCTTGATTAAAAATCTCTACGACAACTCATACGGTTAGATTTCGCATCTCAGTCCACGACTAACACCCTAAAAATACTTGTTGTTGTAGTTGTTACTAATGCCGGATAAATCCTATTGAAGGCTGCGATACCACTCCAGTTTATCTCATGCCTATTTGTCACAAGGGTCGGAGGCCGACTTTTTGCCCTGGTGCAACGTTTTGGCCAATCAACCCGAAGGGTGGCATAGGGTGGGCGCGTACTGTTCCACCCAACCATACGAACACCCACGGGAGGACGTGTAAATACCTCGAGGGTATACAGTCCAGTGAAACTAAGAAAAATGACCCATAAACCTGGGCAAAATTGCTTCACAAGCGATTGAAGTGGTATTCAACTAAGCAAATGTTGCTTTTTAAGGGGGCCCGGGAGACATTTTTTAAAAAAAATTATTTATTGAGTTAAAATTTGAATTTTTTTGTGATGGTTAATCACATAATTTGTAAACAAAATCACATCCTAAAACTTCTCAAAATGTTTTTCAAAAATTTAAAATTTAAAAATTTAAAAAAGTGGGGTAATTTAAAATTGTTATAACTCGAAATATTATTTGTCGAATTTCAATTCTTTTTCATTTAATTTAACAGAAATATATAAGTTTTAATTTTGATTCAGCATTTTTTAAATATTAATTTTTAAAAAAATTAAAAATATTTATATTAAAAATTACAAAAAAAAGTAAATGATGTAACATATTTTTAAAAAATCATATTTTCAAAAGCAAATATTTTTTTCAAATTTGCTTTATCAAAATTAAAGTAAAATAGTCGAAAAAGACATGTTCTAAGTTTCAACCATTTATCTTTAACGGTTCTTGACTTATAACAATTTAAAGACGAGAAATGGGGAAAAAACCCATCATGCAGAAAAACGCACTTATAGGTTTAAACAACGCTTGGCTACTATAAGAATGTTGCAAAAAAAAATAAAATAATAATAATTTCTCCTGTTCTAATTAAGATAGAAACATAATTTAAACATCATTTTAAGCGTAAAAGAACACAGAAATTTTTAATGCAATAAATTTTTTTTCAAAAATTCGAACAATTTTGTGTCCCGGACCCCCTTAACATATCCAAAATCGGACAAAATCACACCATGGGAAAGTACCGAAAAATCACATTAAAAATGGCGTCCGTTTTTCGAACTTTTGATTACTTAGTTTGAAGATATTTTGTAATATTTAGGGTAATGAAAGCACAGCCTTTAAATGTCATTGTACGTATTTAAACAACATAGAAATTATATTATATTTGAACAACAGATTTTATTCAAACAACATAGAAATAATTTTAAGCTTGGTGATGTATAAATTCCTTTTTCGATTTTTCCCCTGTCCTCTGCTTTGCGATTTCCGGTCTTCTAACTCTCCGGGGTACCCGTTCCCACGTTGCTTGTCTCAAAAAGCCTTATCCGTTGCATTTTCCCATACATTCTCTAATTAAAATCTTAATTTTGAAATATCGCCCAAAATTACCCCGCGACACATTAAAATTGCACATTTAGAAAACATTTCATCGTTTACTAACAGATACGATAATTTAGAAAAATGGCAGCCATTTTGAATTTGATTTTTAGTTGCTTTCCCATGATCTGATTTTGTCCGATTTTGGATGTGTTAGAAGGCAACATTTGTTGATTTAAATACCACTTCAATCGCTTGTGAAGCAATTTTGCACAGCTCAAATCATACTTTGACTAGACTAATAATTAAAAGTAAAACATAGAGCAAAGTTCCTAACGTGTGTTTCGCGGAACCCTGGAGTTCCGTCAAAAAATGTAGGAGTTCGGCGATACGAAGTGGATTTGGAAGTAAAAGTCCGTGATGATATACAAACACATCTGTCTAGTTTACTGGAATTACGAAAGGATTGCTTTCCAAAGCTGAAGAAGCAAGACAATTTTTGGATGCAAAATCCTTTCAATATAAGAAAAAAGGCCAAAAGGACTTATGCCCCAAGATTATGAAAATTTAATTGAAATGAGTTCAAATAGTCCATTTGGAGCGAAATTTAAGACAGTTTCGTTAACGATGTTTTTGTCAGATGTATTCGATGAATATCTAAATTTAGCAAATCAGGCTATTCGTATTCCCTTGCAACCACCTATTTGTGTGAAGCTGGATTTTCAAGATATGCTGCGACAAAAACAAAATATAGTAGTAACAGAATGGACGTCGCACCAGATATGCGATTTCAGTTATCGAACATAACGCCCAACTTTAAGAGGATCATGGAATCGAAGAAGCAACAACGTTCTTCTAATTCCAGATTTTTTTTACTTATTTTTTATTTACCCTCATATTTTTGTTTTTCATAATCACTATTATTTGTTTTTATGAAAAATTTTTTAGTGATTTTTTGTTTAATTCCATGAAATAAAAGTAGTGAAACAGTATTTGTTTCATTCAATAAAGTTTGGGAAACACTGACCTAGAGGATATAGTTGAAGATACACTGAAAATGCTAAGGGAGGACTCATTGAAATAGGACCCTGCTGGTAGAGATTACCAGGTCCATATACACACACACACACACACACATATATATATATATAGTTTACAAATGTAAATAACTTAATAGGAAACAAAAATGAGTAAATAAATTTTAGGCGCTAAGCTGCTCGCAAATATATTTACGATATATAGATATTTAAAATTAAGATGACTAAAAGGGGCATATGCGAGCATTTAATACTCTTATAACCTAAAACAAGACAGACATATAAAAATAAGCAAAAACGGAAGTGGAGGTGGCCACCGCCGTGTTCACTAATGGTGGCCGGTGCTCGTAAATTCTGTCATGGCTGCAATGTCCCCCAAGTTCTCAAACTTACCTCTGGAGGTGCGGGGTCAAGTGTACCGGTCTCGTCACTCGACTCGGTTCTAAATTACGGGACCAGCTTGTAGGGGGTAATGCTTGCCACCTATACAGTGTCCCCTTAAATGAATGGCCAGCAGTCTCACCCTTTACTGTGAACAAATAGTTATTTAAAAATGGCTGAAGTGGTTGAAATTTGTTATTTAAAATGATTATTTGAAATGGGTGAAATTTGTTATTTAAAAATGGCTCGTAGTCGTAAAGAAACAACAAACAGCATTCGAAAATTGATTATTTTTCATCATAGTGGTGGTAAATCAATTCGAAATATTGCTAAATTACTTAATTTATCCCATTCTACTGTGCAGTATGTGTCAAAACGCTTTAAAGAAGAAAATCGGATCGAAAACAAGGTAAGAAAAGGTCGCCCGACAAAGTTAACAAAACGTGATCAGAGATTTATAATTAGAAAATTTGTGAAAAATCCACGTTTGAGTGCCGTAAAAGTTTCTGCAGAATTTAATGAAATATTTTCTACTTCGATTTTACGCGAAACTGTTCGACGAGTTCTCAGAACAGCTGGATTACATGGCCGTTCTGCCCGTAGAAATTTTTTTGTGAGAGAAACAGAAAGCTTAGGCTTTCCTTCGCACTATCAATGATAAATAAGCCCCAAACATATTGGAATAAGGTCTTACTTGCCGATGAAAGCAAGTTTAACATTTATGGTTCCGATAATTGTATGGAAAAGAAAAAATGAGGAACTTAATCTCAAGAACTTAGTAAGAACAGTTTAGCATAGCGGTGGAGGTTTCCTTGTGTTGGGGTGCATGTCAGCATCAGGGCTAGGTATTTTGATATTTATTGATGGCATAATGAATCATGCTGTTGATATAAATATTTTAAGAGACAATTTAAAATTATCAGCCCAAAATTTGGGTATTGGAAACAACTTTGTTTTTCATCAAGATAACGATCCTAAGCACACGTCTCTCAACTTTCGCCTCTGGTGTCTATATAATTGCCCACAAGTTTTGAAAACACCACCTCAATCTCCAGATTTAAATCCGAGCTTAGCTCCAAATAGAACATAATTGGAGACAACTGGAGGTTCGAGTACGAAAACACGACATTCACACGAAATGCGAACGAAAAACAATTATGACGGAAGAATGGATGAACATTGATGCAGAAATTACAAAAGAACTAGTGCAATCTATTCCCAGGCGTTTAAAAACTGTTGTGGATGCTAAAGTGTATCCTACTAAATATTAATTTAACGAAAAATTTGAATATTTACTAACATGAAGAGATTTTTTACAAGTGTACGATGACTTTTGTGAGATAAAGTTTTTGTTACTTTTTAATTATTGGTTTCTTAAAAATAAAGTTTTACTATGTTTTTAAAATATTTCATGTAGTTTTGTTAAGAATAGCTTATAGATCTTATTATTAAATACCCATTCTGAAATATTCATTTTAATTAATGGATAGACCCCTATTTCATTGAAAATCGTAAGTGTACGAATACTTTCGGGAGCCACTGTATATATATATGCATGTATGTATGAGACCAGCTAAACCAAAGGTTTAGAGGGATAATATACAGGCATTTCTCCTCTTGATCTTAATAGCACAAGAAACAAAAAGTTACACGAAAAAATTTGCCTTTTCCGAAAGGTAAGCGTTTACAGCAATAAACTGAAAATTCGCGTATATCCACTCGAAAATAAGTACTTTTGACTGACCCGATGGCAAACAAAAGGACATCGAATGCAACATTCAATAGTTTGAAAGGTATCTTCTGAAGGGCCCTACCAAACAAAAACCGAAAATAAGGCGCCACCTCCGGCGATGACTTCGCCAAGCTGGTGTCCCTTCCGCTCGGCGCGCAGACAGCCTCCGCTTCTCGGGCACAATCATCTGGTCCAGGATCAGTGCGAGAAGCCGCGCTCTCCATCCTCCGAGAAGCAGGATATCCAAAAAAGAGAAGATACCACGCCACTCGTCCGGATTACTAAAGTGTGAGCAGGTAAGGGGTCATTCTCCTTTGTCTCACCTCCGTGCCCCCCGCCACCGCGTCGAGGGAGTCTTCATAGAGGTGCTTTCGGGGACGATTATTTATAGAACAAAGCGGGATCCTTTTCGCACCACCCGGACGTGTCATAATTCGGGCCATCGCGCGCCTCCCTTGCGCCCGGGTCTCGTCGACGGCCGAACCTTGCAGCGGGGGGGGGGGGGGGGGTCAAGCTTGAATATCGCGACGAACTTGTTGTCGAATAAAGGAAACGCAACACGTTTTATTTACTGTCGCCATTTTGACGTCGGGCATGCTATTCTTATTGCTGTATCGGTGTATTCAAAAGCTGGAAGACGAGCGAAAGTTTATGGTGTGAAATGTGTGATTGAATTACATTTGCGAGAACAAAGGGGCGGACACTCTGCAAACAAACGTTAGTTGATATTTAAACATTTCCGACATCAATATTTACCAGCTCAATGTACATTTTAAATCAATGGATGACAATTAAAAACAACTCAGAATCGTGATCAAATTATCGCGACCAACATTTCGTACAATAAAACTGGTGAATTTTTTACAAGTGGATTGTTGCCTTACTCGGATTATCATATCTTATGGCAAACTTCCTTAGAGTGGAGATATGAATACAGTTGAAATACGTTGAGGTAAATCTCATGCCATAATAGTTAACGATACTTTTATTAACTTTCATTGATTAAATTAAACGCGAGTAAAAGCATATTTCATTATGGTACATAAAGTTAACAACAGCACAAAAATCCATTGCGGCATCCACATGATGGCTCCCCTAGCAGATTTATATATAGACTCCCATTTATAGCAGAGTCACAAGTTGTCATGTTGAGTATGACGTCATCGCTGGCAGAAAATCTGCATACTGCTATTCTTCTTCACTGTGATATTTGGCCTAAAGAATGGTAAAGGAATACAAACAATATCAAAGCAGGTAAATATATTAAAATCCGACAATAAAGTACAGTGATATTATTATTACATACAGCACTTTATCCCTATCAAATAAACGATGTATAATGTCTAATTTCAGTAAAATCTTGACCAAATGTAATCATTTTATCCCATCTAACTTGAATCTCATTAAAAAACAGCCCCGGATGTAGAAATTGGCCTCTTTTAAATTTCGATAGTTATAGTGTTGAATTGACGTGCTCACTTTACCACATCCACAACTTTCGACATATCAAAAGGAACCACCGCACGAATATATGTTTTAAAAATAATGTCATCAGATTATCAACTCAAGCATTTTATAACGTTAAATTTTAGCAGTGAGTGATCGTAAGGAATTCAAATACTTTTTAAAAATTGATACTACAATTGGCACTAAAGCATTAAAATAATCTAATTCTAAATCTGAATGATGTTTAAAATTGCGCAAAAAATTATCTCGCATTTAAGGGTAATGTGTACTAACCTTATTGGAATCATTCACCTGAATGTTAACCAATCGAGAAACTGCGTCCAGGTATTGCCGACTTGGATTGAATGATTTTTTTAAAAATAAAAGTTGTCCTCCGTAATAGAGGAAGAAATTTTAAACCTTTGGGCATTTTTCGTTTTTTTTAAATGCAAATGATAGTTTAAAATTTAAATTACTTGGAGAAAAATCTGGTATAGTTTGTTTAACGTTCCTAAATTCCTCTGGTGGACGAAATTTATAAAATGAATGCTGTTGCAAGGTTCAGAAAAGTTCAGGCTATCCGAATATACCATTTTTATTGGATTATCAGCATTTATGTAGCTGTAATTAGCAAATAAATTTTGTCCCTAGGATAACTTTGAGGTGAGCGAATATAGTAGGGTTAGTACACATCAGCTTTAAGACATGTGTTTAAGGAGCTGGAGTGAAATATTTTTTGATACCCTTAAGTGTACTGCAGCAACCAAAATTTCAAATGATGAAAGGACTGCTTTTCTTGACAAAGTTCTATTTTATTTAAATATTTATCCTATGTTTTTCCAAATCAATATTTTTAACACGCTGAAGATAAACGAAGAGTGCCGTTAACTTTTTTCATCACACTGTATACTCGCGAACAATCCGATTACACAAATGCAATGTTTCAATAGCCTTAAAACTGACCTTAATAAATAAACATTTAAGCTATTACAATCAACATTTGTAACTCGAAGAGTAAAACACTCGTCAAAATTTAACAAAGTATTGAGAATATATACTTTTTTGGTTTGAAAACGACCCATTGTCCAAAACTGAACATTATAAAAATAACATCTGAAAATATTTGTCACCCTAAACTATCCCCAACAGCAGAAATTTTGACAGCTTAAGAGCAAATGCGTACTCCCCCTTTCCACTTGTCGACGCCTTGAAAAGTTCCTGCGCGATAAGACATGTTTGTTTTCTTCTCCCGAAAGTAATTTAAAATCAATTTTAGTTTTTCAACGATATTACGAAGCTGGAACCAATGAAGTCCGAAGTACGGTCCTCAGCTGTTACAGCTATGATGGGATTAACCGTGACGGTGGATTTTTTAACGGCTGTTTTTTCCATTTTATTGAAATTTTTTTCAGAGTGTTTTTTTCCGATGCGGCAAAAACTATTGTTTTCTGACATTCGCCCTTTCTACACCGCGGCATTGTCGGTTGCTTGTAGTGGGGGCACCCTATAGATCAGTGGTTTCCAACCGGTGGCCCGCGAGAGCCTTGGGAGAGGTCCGGCACCACATATAAAAAAGTTGCCAAATAAATTGGGATTTTGAAAGCAATGTCCGCTGAACTAGATGAGCCGAATATATCCAATGACTATCAAGTGTTGAATTAAAATTTCTTAAAAGCTTAACTTACTTATTTTATTATTAGAATGATACGTTAGAATGTGAGTATGTTAGTCCCGTATCCCTTTTGCCTGGGGGATATTCTCTACCCCCCCCCCGTTATCCCCCGGAAGGTTCCCCCTTAAGTTTGTTGTTAATGGTGGTGGTCCGCACATGGTTTAATTTCTGGCTTAGTGGTCCGCTGACTTCTATAGGTTGGGAACCACTGGTATAGATGAACCAACACCACCCCTTGGTGCCATCACCATTTTCATCAATTATCTCCAGAAATGGCAACTGGGGGGGGGGAGGATCTTACTCTCCTCCTACCTCTACAATTCACAGGAAAGACTATCAGAAGTACAGACTGAACGTACCCATACCCGGCGTAGACACGAGGGCATCAGACGGAACCCTTAGTTGCGAATTCCGAAGCGCTAACCACTAGATGTGTCGGGTCCCTTTTAGAATATCGATGCCGATTTTTCTTTATGACCGATATATTCCCTATGCTTTCCAACGGTCTGAACTATCTTTTTTTTCGCATAGAGCAGCGATCATCTGTCAGAGGTAAGACCTAAGTCCTAGACTCTCCCGGCGATGTAAATCATTTTTAGAATGCCCCACGTCACAAATTGGAGACAGATACTGTTTGGTTTCAATTACGTATGATAAATATTAAAAAATGGTGCATTTTCGCATTGGCCCTGTTGGCTCTTCCAGAAGAAATGTCTTAGGCGCATTATTTATTCTACTGTTCTGGTGTATACATTTAGCATTTATTTTGGCTAAGAAAGGAGCTCTATTGGATTCACTCAGCCCACTGTTAACCTATGTAATTTAAGAGTACCCTAACTAGGGTAGACTCTTAAATTGTACCCCGTCATAGTGGAAAACATTGTGACTCTGCCATCTTACCCAGTTCATCCGCCAAGGTAAACGATGTGCTCTTAACATGCAGTTCATCCCATTCTTTTTCCGAATCACTTCAATTTAGGAATATCATTTGCGTTTCTTTCAAAGGTAGCACCTACCTCCAGAGATTTCTTTCATTGTCGAGTGTATATTTTCACGAACTTACTGTGTTTGGGATGTTAGAGACCACAAAGAGACCAGAAAAAGACTATCTCTTCAATATAAAAATATTTAATTTAAAAATATGTACATACACACACACACACACACACACATATATATATATATATATATATATATATATATATACACATACATACATACATATATACATACATATATACATATATGTATATATATATATATATATATATATATACAGTCGAACCTCCATATATCGAAGTAGCAAAATGCCGGAAAAAAATTCGATATATAGAAATTTCGATATATAGAATTGATCTTAGTTTTATCATAATTCTCCTAAAACATTAAAATTAAAGCTAATTTTCGTATACGAAACTCCATTTCAAATTTATATGTGAATCACATTAAATGAAAGTTAATAACTAAAAAATAAATTAATGTGAAAGATTTATTGAGTACTATATACCTTTAAAAAAAACAATACTCCAGTTAGTGGTTACAGTGATCAGTTACATTCTTAAAAAAAAAAACTACGAATATCTTGCTGAAGAGCCAGTTTTGCGGAAAGTCCATCAAAGAAATTCTCGCTTTGAAGTCCACGAAGTATTGTTTCAAACGCCAAAAATTGGGAGATTTTATTTTAAAGTGGAATAAAATCTCCCAATATGTCGTGAAAAAAATTTCGATATATAGAGATTTTTTCGATATATAGAAGTAGTTTTTCTATGTAATGAACCTGGAGATTTGCTAAGAGTTCGATATATAGAATATTTCGATATAGGGAAGTTCGATATATGGAGGTTCGACTGTATATATATATATATATATATATATATATATATATATATATATATATATATATGCATACATACATACATATATACATATATGTATATATACATACATACATACATACATACATATATACATACATATATGTATATGTACATACATACATACATACATATATGTATATATACATACATACATATATATATATATATATATATATATATATATATATATATATATATATATATATATATATATATATATATATATATATATATATATATATATATATATATATATATATATATATATATATATATACGGTGGAATCTCGATCTATCATTTTTCAAGGGACTGACTGAAATGGACGATAAATGCGGGAAAACGATAGATGAGGGAACATAACAAAGCAATATGATCGTCGGGACTTCGTTAAATAAACGACACATACGGGAAAATGATGATTCGGAGAACGATCGATCGAGATTCCTCTGTATATATATATATATATATATATATATATATATATATATATACAGTGGCTCCCAAAAGTGTTCGTACACTTACGATTGTCAATGAAATAGGGGTCTATCCATTGATTAAAATGAATATTTCAGAATGGGTATTTAATAATAAGATCTATAATCTATTCTTAACAAAACTACATGAAATATTTTGAAAACATAGTAAAACTTTATTTTTAAGAAACCAATAATCAAAAAGTAACAAAAACTTTATGTCACAAAAGTCATCGTACACTTGTAAAAAATCTCTACATATTAGTAAATATTCTAATTTTTCGTTAAATCAATATTTAGTAGGATATCCTTTAGCATCCACAACAGCTTTTAAACGTCTGGGAATAGATTGCTTTAGTTCTTTTGTAATTTTTGCATCAATGTTCATCCATTCTTCCATCATAATTGTTTTTAGTTCGCTTTTCGTGTGAATGTCGTGTTTTCGTACTCGAACATCCAGTTCTCTCCAAATATGTTCTATTGGGTTTAAATCTGGCGATTGAGGTTATGTTTTCAAAACTTGTGGACAATTATAGAGACACCAGATGCGAACGTTGAGAGTCGTGTGCTTAGGATCGTTATCTTGATAAAAAACAAAGTTGTTTCCAATACCCAAATTTTGAGCTGATAATTTTAAATTGTCTCTTAAAATATTTATAAAAACAGCATGATTCATTATGCCATCAATAAATACCAAATTTCCTAGTCCTGATGCTGACACGCACCCCCACACAAGTATACCTCCACCGGCATGCTTAACTGTTCCTACTAAGTTCTTGGGATTAAGTTCGTCATTTTTTTCTTCTCCATACAATTATACGCCCATCAGCACCAAAAATGTTCATCGGCAAATAAGACATTATTCCAAGACGTTTGGGGCTTATTTATCATTGATAGTGCGAAGGGAAGCCTAAACATTCTGTTTTTCTCACTCACAAAAAAATGTCTATGGGCAGAACGCCCATGTAATCCAGATGTTCTGAGAACTCGTCAAAAAATTTCAGGTGAAATTGAAGTAGAAAATGTTTCATTGAATTCTGCAGAAACTTTTACAGCACTCAAACGTGAATTTTTCACAAATTTTCTAATTATAAATCTCTGATCACGTTTTGTTAACTTTGCCGGACGGCCTTTTCTTACCTTGTTTTCGATCCAATTTTCTACTTTAAAGCGTTTTTTCACATACTGCACCGTAGAATGGGATAAATTAAGTAATTTAGAAATATTCCGAACTCATTTACCACTACTATGATGAAAAATAATCAATTTTCGAATGCTGTTTGTTGTTTCTTTATGACTACGAGTAATTTTTAAATAAAAAATAGAATATTACGGAGTAGGCAAGCAAAAATTAAAGCCATACGATATTTTAAATGCCACCACAATTCAAAAATAAAAATTAAGTGCCAGACGATAATTTTGATT
Organism: Dolomedes plantarius; assembly: GCA_907164885.2. Classification (NCBI taxonomy): domain Eukaryota; kingdom Metazoa; phylum Arthropoda; class Arachnida; order Araneae; family Dolomedidae; genus Dolomedes; species Dolomedes plantarius. The sequence goes on along the minus strand of OU015498.1, from coordinate 184,115,076 downwards.
ATGAATTTATCCGAAAATATTTCTGTGTACGATGACTTTTGTGAGATAAAGTATTTGTTACTTTTTGATTACTGGTTTCTTAAAAATAAAGTTTTACTATGTTTTTAAAATATTTCATGTAGTTTTTTTAAGAATAGATTGTAGATCTTACCATTAAATACCCATTCTGAAATATTCATTTTAATTAGTGGATAGACCCCTAGTTCATTGAAATTCGTAAGTGTACGAACACTTTTGGGAGCCACTGTATATATATATATAAAACAGTTCCGTAACTGACTACTGACAGATAACACACAGACTAAACCGCTGGACCTAAAGGGCTGAAATTTTGTATGGCGATTCTTCTTATAGCGTAAGGGTACACTAGGAGAGATTTTTGAAAAAGTCTTCTTAGATTTTTTAAAATTAAATTTTTCAGCTGTTTTTGAAACATTCTTTAAAGGTTCCATTTAAAATAATAATTGGGGGGTTATAAAATGTATATCACGAGAAAGATCATAAAAGTTCCTTTAAAAGGAACTTTGTTTCGAATCTTTACCTCCATTTTCTGATTTTTGGTGAATTTCTAAAGATTAATTTTTAGAATTTGATTTATTAAATGCTGATCACGTGGTTTCTTTTCTTTTTGTGGTGCTTTAAATTAATTTATCGTCATGTGCATAAGAACGAAATAAATTGACAAAAATATTTTTTTTCTTTTTAATGCGGTAGTCGATTGGACATTATCCCAAAAATATTAAAATACAGTAAAAGAAATGTTCCTCAAACTGTACTATATTAACTGTACTATATTCTTTAGTATGTTTTATTAGATTTAATTTGAATATTTTCTTCTACATTATTTTGTCTATAAAAATATCCGTTACAATTTTTTTATAAATATATTTTTGGCGCTTTTTGGCATTAATTGCATACATTGACCGCTTTTTTTAATTTGAATATACTCCGTAGCGAAGCACGGGTATTCAGCTAGTATATATATATATATATATATATATATATATATATATATATATATATATATATATATATATATATATATATATATATACACAGTGCGTCAAATAAGTTTTAAGACTCGTCTCAGAGCGCAGGTTGTAATGGCGCTGTGAGTGTAAATGTGCATGTGTCATAACGTCCATCGTCTGCTGGTACACTGTCAATAAGTTGAGGGCATTTCGTTAAGTAGTTGAGAGAAGGCGAGCATTTACTGCAGAAGTGAATATTTTTCATGTTGATTTTTTAAGATGGAGCAAAGAGCTGTAATTAAATTTAACACAAAACTTGGTAAAAGTGCTTCGGAAACATACCAACTCATGAAACAAGTTTACGGTGACTGTTATTTAAGTAGATGAAATGTTTTTGTGTGGCACAAACGTTTTTTTGGACGGAAGAGATACGGTAGAAGATGATCAGCGTAGTGGAAGACCAATTTCATCTAGGACACCTGAAGTTATAGAGAAAGTACGAAATTTCGTAACAAACAATCGCTGTGCATGACTGAGAATGATGGAAGACTCTTTAAACATCAACAAAGAAATAATTCGAACCATCCTGCATGAAGATTTGGGCAAAACAAAAATGTGTGCTAAATTTGTTCCACACACTTTAACCCCTGAAAAAAAAGCAATGAGAAGTGCACATTGCAGAGACATCGTTTCAGCCGCTGAAAACGATCCAAACTTCTTGAAGTCCATTGTTACAGGTGATGAAACCTGGTGTTTCCAATATGATCCTGAAACAAAGCGACAAAGTGCGGAATGGAAGTCACCAAATTCAACGGAAGCCAAAAAAGCAAAAAAAGTTCCATCCAAAATCAAAACAATGTCATTACATTCTTCGATATTAAAGGTATTATCCACAAAGAATTTGTTCCAACTGGACAAACAATTACAGGTCAATACTACTTAGCTGTTTTAAAGCGTTTGATGGCCAGAATTCGTCGCATTCGTCCAGACTACACAAGGACTGAAAGCAGTTGGTGTTTGTTACACGACAATGCACCCAGTCACACCTCCCTTATTGTTCGTCGACTTTTGGCAAAAAATAATGTCTGCGTGTTGAACCATCCTCCGTATTCACCTGATTTAGCACCCTGTGATTACTCCTTATTCACAAAACTTAAAATGAAGTTAAAAGGGTGTTATTTTGAGGATATTTCGACCATACAAGAAGCATCGACATGTGCTTTGGAGGCCATTCCACAAAGTGATTTACAACAGGCGTTTGATTCATTAATAAATCGCTGTAAAAAGTGCATTGAAGCCACAGGGTCCTATTTTGAATAAAAAACCAAAACAGGTATTAATTTCTTGTTTCCATTTCTTTTTACAGACCCAGTCTTAAAACCTATTTGACGCACTGTGTATATGTGTGTGTGTGTGTGTTGAAGGCGGCAAGTT